>CAUYLG010026576.1:0-62259 GCA_963573385.1 Cacajao melanocephalus | reverse complement strand
TTTTTAATGATCGCCATTCTAACTGGCATGAGATGGTATCTCAATGTAGTTTTGATTTGCATTTCTCTAATGACCAGTGATGATGAGCATTTTTTCATATGTTTGTTGGCCTCATGTCTGTCTTCTTCTGTAAAGTGTCTGTTCATATCCTTGGACTGTTATTAAATGCTGCCAGGCAAATATTAAAGATCAAAAAAATTGTGGACTGAAAGACTTTTCAATAATAAATCAGGAGAAAGTTGATATTCCCTCTATTAACACATCATATTTCATAGTGCTGTGATTTTAATGAAAAAAAGAAGATAAAGAATAGAGCTAGATTTATAGAATCTAAAAATTGTATTAAAGTAGTCTCCTAAGCTCTGTCAATAATTGCAATTAAACATACTTATACAAATATATTTACCTTAAAGTTTTTTTCTCTTATTTCTAACTTTTTCTCTTCTATGCTTTGAGAGAGGATGCTTTTTATAAATCAGTCTCTTATCTTGAACAACTTTTCAATTGTGTACAATAAGTGACAGTTTTGCTCTTAGATACAGCACATGGCATTCCATTTATTCCAGTGACTTTTAGAAATGCTTTTATTTTTTCTGTAGCCCATTCACATCTCTGTGCATTTACCATAGGTTTTAGCTTTAATGACATAGATTTAGAAGTAAACTATGACTATTATAAACAAAAATACAATCCTTCATTTATGGCATTTTTCCTCAATGAGACAATTCCTATTTCTTCTAACTTTATGCTTTATCCTGGGTGAGTAATGATTCGTTTCATTTTTATCAACGTTAAAATCTTCTCATTACTAGATAATACTATATTCCAATGTATTTTAGATTTCCCTACAAATTACTAATTAATTTCTTTTCTCTCCTTCCCTCTGCCACTTCCTTTCTATCTTACATTTTACGGTATATACATGAGAATTAAATTACATATACACACAAGAGGTAAGAGTTATTCAGTAGTTATCCTAGATTTTCTGCATACACAATCATGTCATCAGCAATAATAAAAGTTTTGTTTATTTCCAATTATTATACTGATTAGGACCTTTATTGTAATGCTTTACAGAAGTAGTACAACTGGACACTCTTATCTCATTGGCAGGGAAGTTTTTATGCGTTGTCTACCAAATATGATATTCTACTTTTTGAGTTTCTTTATTAAGTATTTTTTTATTCCCAGTTTACCATGAACTTTATGATTATTAAGGATTCTTATGTGCATACCATACAATTTACTTCATTGGTGTATGGTGCCAGGGACATTAGCATATGTATATATTTGTATAACTACTACCACACTCAGAATACAGAGCAATTCTGAAATTCCAAAATATTCCATGATTCGGTCTTTGTTGTAAACAAAACTTTCTCTGATCCCAATTCCTGGCAACAACTAACTTGTTCTTCTTTCCTATAGTTCTATTTTTCCTAGCATATTACATGGAATCAAACAAGTATATAACCTAAGATTAGCTTCTTTCATCCAAGATAATGCATTTGAAATTCATTCATAAAATTGCATATATAATTAATTTTTTAGTAGTAATAAATTGAATGTATATATATAGTATGTCTGTCCATTCATCTAATGATGTGTATTTGGGTATTTCCAATTTTGGTCAATTATAAATAGACCGGCTATAAACTAACATGTACAGATTGTGTGAACATAAGATATTATTTACCTAAGATGAATACATTTTCATTTTGGAAATACAGTTTTACACATAGTTATGCATATTTATAGTGCTAATTTATAAATATCATAATAATAAAATCAGAGAAGTATATAAAAAACAAAACATTCTTGGTAGAGATGCCTTAGACAGCCAATTTAACTGAATTCTAGAAAGCTGAATTAGATAGGTAGATATGTCTTTTATGTAAAATATACCTATTTAACTGAATTCAATATAAAATAATTATTACACATAGTGAAATAATCTTAAGTTTCAGGTGGACTGACATAATTTAAAGCAGTTTAGATGTGTTTAAGATATTATGACATATCAAGAAAAATCTACAGTTGAAATTTCTAAATGTAAACTTATCAGAAAATTTCTGAACTTACTTGCTATGAATTTTAATTATCTTAAAATTGGATTCTTCCGAATTAAGTAAATAAATGAAATATTGCAAGATTTAAATTTTGTTTAACGACTAAATTTTTAAAAATCTCATGTTATACTGAAAAGGAACCCACTGTTATATAAACTGTTCTCACACAGCATCATTTAAAGTACTAGTTTGAAAACGAATACACTAAAGAGTAAAACACCAACTACTCTACTATTTTGCCTCATTCACTTTATTTCCTGGCAGCATTCTGATTTTTGTAATTCATCAGATTAGCATACATTTTTTTCAGCTTAGCTACAAAGGCAGAAAGGGAAGCATCTATATTTTTTAGCAGATGTCAGGACTTGCTTTTTTGTTTTTCTCTTTGGAGTGCTCTTCTCCGGGACAATCTGTATGATCATAGTTCCTCACTTAGCTCTATACCTTCATTATGTACCTAAGTATCATTTTTTCAGAACAACTTTTTCTGACTGCTTTCTGAAATACCCCAACCCACTAATTTGTTCCTTAACCCTGCTTTATTTTCATCCAAAGTAGATACCATTGCCTAACGTACTAAATAATTATTTGGTTATTTTCTGTATTCTTGCCCTAGAACTTAAGCTCCATGAAACCAGAGACAGTTTGTTTTATTTTCTGCTTTTTGGTATACCTTAGCATAATACCCAGCATCTGGCAGGTATGATATAAGTATTTGTTGAGTGAAAAAAAAAGGAAAAAAAAAAGAAAAATAACATAGGATGTACAAGGAAAAGAATGAATCCTAATGTAGGTTATAGAATTTAGTTAATGATAGTGTTCCAATATCAATATCAATTTTTACAAATCTACCATGCAAATGAGAGCATTTAATATAAGGAGAACTAGGGGGATGGAAGACAAGAGATTCTGTACATTCAACTTACTTTTTCTGTAAACCTAAAATTTCTCTAAAAATGTCTATACATTAAAAGGAGGAGGTGGATGAAGAGAAGAAGAAAAAAAAACAGGAAAGGGAGAAAGAAGGAGATGATGACAGAATAAAGGAGAGAAAGGGAGAGTTGGAGGGTGCACATTGAGTTAAATTTATGTTTCTTTATGAGTATTGCCTCTAATAAGCACATACACTAGGCTGACATTTGAATACATTACATTTCTTAGAGTCTTGCTGGAATCAGCTGGCACACGGAGATTGAAACTGAAGAGAGTTAAAAATAAACAGACAATGTGTAGGAAACCTGAGACACAGACTTCAGCACCTCAGGGCCAGTAACAATGTGGCTCTGTCACCATTCCTAGGACTGAAGAACCTTTAGAGGAAGCCGAACAAACTCTCTAGAGGGATACAGACCAGCCTGAGCCAATTCCACAGGGAGAAATCCAAATGAATGAATAAATACACTTGATCTTTTTCTCCAATATTCTTCTGATGCTATTCTGTTTGTGCAACCAAGCAGAAGCCAGAGAAGCAGGGAAGTGTTGTTGCAAGCTAGTTTCCTGATGAAAAATTGGAGGAGGAGAGAAGGTAGATCTGCCGAGGCAGAGAGATTCAATCACACTCACAGAACTGTCTTTGCAAATCCTGTACCCTGAATTCAGTTGGATATAAGAAACTGTGGAAGCCTTAGGCAAAACATTAGGCCTCACATTCTCTAGTAAGATTTTCTTTTACTCTTTTCTGATGTTTTATTCCTATAATTAGGTTTTAAAAAATATTTTTCTACCACTTAAGTCCTATTTTGATTAACTGAATTTATTTTTTTCTCTTTCATGAATCTTTGAATCAGTAGCCTGCAAATTACACTGATTTTTTAGATCTGGCAAACTAATTTTCTTTTCTGTTTAGTTTTCCATAAACTAGAGTCAACTTTATCCAAACCTCTATCTTGTAGGTCTGAGCCCAGTCCTTCAAACCATAGCAAGGTGATGTTAACCACAGGCCTTCAAGACTCAGTGATACCACTGTCTTCCTAAATTTCTGCTATTCTCTCCCTTTTTTTTCCCATTTTTAAAATCATTTTGCTTCTTACACTTTGCTTGTAAATTACTAGTGATATTAATAATAATAATATTCATTATGATGAACCCAGATAGTAATTACAATGTAACTGTTATGGTTCTAAATAATGTAAAGAGTTAGCTCACTGAATGATCCAACTGGCCCTATGCAGTAATTACCATCATCATCTATTTATAGATGAGAAAATTGAGACAGAACATTTATGTACTTTGTTGATCTCACTGCTGGAGTGGAAGAGAAGAGATTCTAACCACATCAGCTGGCACCTAAGTCCAGGATCTTAATTATTACACAAAATCATCGCCCTTGAATAGCATTTCCTTTCACTGCCCATTTGTTCACCCCATGATACTGTCACCCTGTCATGCTTAGTAGGTATTGTAACTCTATTAATACTAAGGTTTCCCTGCTGATCTTTTCCATCCTTTACCACCGATAGACTTAAATCACATTCTAACAAATTGCAAAATATTAAAATTAATTGATAGTAATCTCAAATAAACTGGAAAATGAAAATGTAAAATGCTTGCTATTATACTTTAAAATAAATCAAAGCAAATGGAGATGCTCAAAAAGTAATTAAAACCTAGAACTTTCGCCCAGTTATCTCAATTTGTAGAGATTTGATTGAGACTATTTTTTACAGTATATAATTTTTTGAAATTAGGTTAAAATTTATATAAACTTCAAAAATGTTTGCCTTTTTAAATGAAGTATCTTTGAATACTTTAATGTTTGGCTTTTTTTTTTTATTGCAGTCCACCACTGTTCTTGTTTTAGCACTTTAACATTCAAGGAAAATCATGGTTCTTTTTTAATGCTGTGTCTGACAGAATAAATATATGGCAGATTTTTCCCCTACTTAGTGTTATTTTAAATATGTCACTAAGAAGGTGCTCAATGTGGATGTGTAGGGTGCTTAAATCAGCTTTTTTTTTTTCTCCTAGAATTGTAAGCTGGATTTTTTTTTTTTATTATCCTGTATAGGGAACCAGTCCCACACCCCACCCATGGGTACCCTCAGTTCGGTGGTAACAAAGGAATGAGAAAAAGACAGATTAAGAGTGCAAAGAGTGGGACCAGGGGGCCATCACTCATTACTCTGGAGGAGACAGTGAAGACCCCAGCTCTGATCATCCACACTATTTATTGGTTACAATCACTTCGATCTATAGGGTAGGGGAGGAATAATGGTGAGGAGAGAGTGACGTGATGGTGCAGTAAATCAGTGAGCCAGAACTGGTGTGACATCCTAAAGATTGATAATACTGGCAGTTTAGGAGTTTCACAAAACAAGAACATGTGGTTATCTTTAGCCTATTATCTATGTGCAGCTGGTGGAACGTGGGCCCCACAAGGAGCCTATAGGTCTGGTTATGCCTTAGTGCTACAAAGGGGTTTTACATCCTTGAGCCCAATGTTTATGGTAACAGAGCCTAGGTCACCCTGCACCAGAACATGAGGCATGGAGAGGCCTTCCTCCCCAGAGGCCTCTTGCGGCCTTCTGCAGTTTATTGTTCCTCATTTCTTTTATACATATAACTAGTTTATGTAGGCACACTGTAAAACCTTCCTCCATTGCTGCTTCCCCCAACAATCCTGTTTCCAAAACCTGGAAGCACCATATTAATAATAACCAAAGCACTATTATATCACTTATTTCTTAATTACCACTATCATTTTCCCCATTCTAACTCCAGTTGAAAATTTAGATTTCCCAAGATTAACTTTTTTCTGAAAGATATTAAGTGATATTAAATATATAATTTTAAATAAAGTAATCCTCTCTTATCCTCTTCTTATTCCTCTCCCATCTTTATATCTTCCTTCTCCTTCTTTTTCACAAGGCAAGCAAAGCACAAAGTTCTACCAACCAGATAAGACACTGAAGATCAGAAAAAAATGTTGTATTAGCAACAAACACATCTGGAGGTGTATTTTGCAGTGAAATTGAACTTATCTGCTGAGAGTTAAAAACATTGAGATATTTCATCTTTGCACAAAAATATCTAAATATAAGGCAGGATAGATGGAGAATATAGGTGGAAAGACACATGAGGCTATCTTTCTTTGTTATCTGAGCATAAGCGAAAGGTCATGTTACAAATACTAACAATTTATGACAAATATGGTTTGGAATATTTTCAGTGTGTCAGGATGAATGTTAGCCTGCAAAAGGTAATGCCTGAAAGCAAGACTGTGAATGAAAAATTTGCAAGACGTTATAATGAAACACCAGTTTCCTTTGCTCAAGGTGCCTGGAGCCCTTTATCCATCTTCTGGCCTTACCTCCTCATTATTCTAGGAAATGGTTGCTCCATGATGAGCTTCCTTTATTCAACTATGTGTAATAACTGGAAAAAAAAAAAGCAATTATGGAAAGTGCCTACAAATGTTGCACAGAAAATAAGAAAAAAAGGAAGATAATAACAAGAATAAGAAATCATTGAAATATTAACAAATCAGAAAGGTGACACTCTAAAGCACTCTAAAAGGTAAACATTTTGATGAAAATTATTTCCCATGAAATCTAAGAATATAGGTACAATACGGCCTCTGGATTTAAAGGCTTCAAAACAGATCTGCAGTGGCTTAAGGAATAAATTACACAAAACCAATAAGATCAATTTTGAGTTTTCAAAGCTTAGAAAATAAATTCAAGGAAAAACAAAAGTTATCAGGAAAATGAAAACACACTGTTAATTTAAGAGGAAGAGTGTAAATAAGTGCACAGATGAGGACAAAAGAAAAAGAACTCCATTAATAAGAACTTCAATGTAGTTACAGATATGTTGCACTAGTAGAGGAAATGGTGATGAAAATGAAAGAGAAAGAAAGAGAAGAGAAAAATTTAGAGCAGATAATTCACATGAAAGAGAAAATGGTTGTTCCTGTATAGGTATAATTTGTATCTTGAAGAAGAGAAAAGAATAAAAATAAATATAGAAAAATACTTTTTAAAACTTACTAAAGACTATAATTCCAATAAGAACTTGAATGTAAATATGAAAAGTAGGCAACTAGACTCCTGGCAACCGTGACTCAGCTGTATTTATGCCAAGGTCAATTTTTAAAATTTGTTAGGATTCATCAGTAAATAATTATCTGAGTATCCTAACCAGAAATTATACGTATGAGGAATAACTAAAGATAGAAAGATCAGGCTAATTAAGGTCTATTCATAGCAACAATCACTGACAGAGGACAGGGAAGAAAATTCTAAGAATTTTGGAAAATTTGCATACATTTTATTTCTAACCAAAACGTCATTCAAGTTGGAAGATAAAGAAGATATGTGGAGATACTTAAATATGAATAGATTGTAGTGTTCATGAGTCCTTGAGAAAAATTACAAGAAAAATATTTAAACACCAAATAATAATATAATAAATAATGGTGTCTGCAGTAACCAGCAGATAAAGTAAAATAATAATAGTGCATCAATTTGAGTACAATGAGAAATTAGAACACTCTCTTAACGCGTTTTCCATTGATAATGTATTTCATTCTCTATTTCTTCTTTATATCTTTGCATAGATAGAAAAGAATAAGAGTGAGATAGAGAACAATCTCTCATCATAATTAATGATGAAGCACATGAATCTCCCATTAAAGATCAGGATAAGAGGCTGACTACTGTCAATGAATTCCCTTCAACTAAATTTAAAATAGGAAAATTCAGAAAGAGTAAAAATACTATCGCAATATATAAAACTTCAAATGTGCCCACTTGGTTTATAAGCATTTGACATTACAGAGAATTACCTTTCATATACTTTTTGTTTTTTGCTGGGAGGTACTTCTTTGCATGATTGAACTGATTTGGATTTCCCAAGGTTTGAGAACAAGGAAAAGCAAAGCAGTCAGCAGTTACCTTCTTTTAAAAAAAATGGACACATAATAAAATTGACTCATAACGTTTGTACATTTTTATGGGATGCATGTCTTACTTTATTACATGCAAAGTATATGTAATGATCAAGTCAAGGGATTTAGGGTATCTATCACCTGGACCCTCTTTGAGGATCAACACATCCATCCCTCTCCTAGTAAAGATATTATCTGTTGAATGTACACTCCTGGGCTCTCACTAAAACTTGCCTTCAGAGACAGGACAATGTCTTCCCAGTTACATCACTTTCCGGGGATCTGCCTGCAGTCATTGGCTGGCTGATGTGAGATTAAGTCTGGTCCTTGCCTCTATTTTGGACAATAATGAAGAACCATCCCAGCTCCATATCCGCTTCTAGAATCAATTGCATCCTTACTTGCAAATGCATTGTCAGACACTTTCTTCTGGCCAAACCAGACTTTCATGCCTTTACTGCTGCTTTCTTAGGTGTACTTGGGATTGGCATTTCCTTGTTCTTCTGACGGAAACTGTGATTGTGAATAGCCAGGGACAGCATCAACTACACTCACAAAGTAATTTTTACAGGTCTCCTGCCTTAATTCCATTAGAGTTTACTGGAGCACTCCTGTATTCAGAGCTATCACATGCTTGCCTAGATTAATAGAATATTTTGGTTTTCCTCTTTGGCCATTTATCTTTCAATAAAAAGATCCAGATTAGGGGACCTAGGATCTCAGATGCCATTCTGAATTCCTAACATATGAGTGAATTTACACAGAGAAGTGTAACCTAAGTGTCTTCCAAACCTTAATGTTTTAAGGTCTTTATTCCTTTAACATCCAATAAAATAACTTCAACATGTCTAATAAGATCTGGGAAGTGTTTATATGCACTAGAATTAAGAATTTGGCTACTGGAGCTCAGATGAGTAGGCAATGCAGTCTACTTTGGGAGTAGGGAATCACAAAAGGAAATACATAAATTAGATTCCAAAGAAATATCAATGAGTAGTCAAAGTTTTACATTGGCTTTTATGCTTGGAAACTTTAGACAACCTAACCATTTCAAGGGCAAACAGCAAACTAAGCTTTTGTTTAAAATTCCAGAAAACTGCAGGTTTTTATGGTATGTGAAAAAATAATGTAATTTAAGTGTGAAAGCAATTTTTTAAATTCAACTTTTAAATTTATTTATAGATAAAATGATTACAATACAGTCACACATCTTTTAATGATGATGTTATGTTCTGAGAAATGCATTATCAGGCAATGTTGTCAGTGTGGAAACATCACAGTCTACTTATAAGTAACAGCCTACTACACACCTACGCTTTATGGTGTAGCCTATTACTTCCAGGCTACAAACCGGAACAACATGTTACTGTGCTAAATACTGCAGGAAGTTTAACACAATAGCAAGTGTATGTGTATCTAATCACATGTAAACATAGAGAAAGTACAGTAAAAATATAAGAGATAACTAATGGTATACCTGTATAAGGCACTGTTAAAAGCCTTACACAAATTAACAGAATTTAATTGAGCAAAGAATGATGCAGCCTCTGAAACAGAATAGGTTTAGAGAGGTATGGCCTGCCTCGTGGTTAATTTATGGACAGAAAAAGGAAAGTGTCATAGAGAAAACTGAAGTGAAGTCTAGAAACTGCCAGTTAGGTTACAACTTAGCATTTACCTTCTTCCAACACAGTTTGAAGAGTTGGCTGGCAGAAGCTGGATGGGCACAAGAGTAGATTACAGTCTATTTACACATCTAGTTAGGTTACAGTTCACTATGTACAGAGAAACCTGTGGGCATAACTTAGTGTGTGTAAGGAGGGAACTTAAGGCTAAACTTAATTTAATAGCATCAGCATGAATAGAGCTTGCAGGACTAGAAATTGCTCTGGGTGAGTCATTGAGTGAGTGAGTGAATGGTGAGTGGATGTATAGACCTAGGATATTTGTGTGTACTTTAATACGACTCATGATGCAGTAGGTTTGTTTATGTCAGCATCACCACAAACACACCAGTAATGCATTCTGCTATGACATCACCATGACTATGTCACTAATTTTTCAGCTCCATTATAATCTTAGGGAACTACTCTGGTATAAGTGGTTTGTAGCTGACTGAAACATTGTGATGTAGAGGATGACTGTATATAAATAATATTATTTATTAACTTCCATTAACTTCATCTTTCTTATGTGTTAGACAATAGACATAATGTGCAAATATTCTACATCTCTAGCAATGATGCATAGATGAAATAATAGAAAAATGTATGCATCAGCATTTTAAAAAAAACATCATATGGAAATTTAAGGTATTAATATGGTTATTATTGCTTTAAATATTTATTACTAACATTCCACTATTTAAGAATATATTTGTAACATGCTGTAAAAGATTGAGAAGTCTATGACTTAAAATTAAAAACTAAAAGGCAGCAAGTTCCTTGAGGATAAATACTTTCTTATTTGTCTTTGTGTTCTTCATGTATTATACTCATGGTATAGTACAATATATGGAGCAGTTAGCTGTTAGTAAATATTGATTACAATACTAACAAATCAGATACATACATATTTATATGAAATATACAAGTGATATAAAACAAAGTATATGTAGTATGATAGCATATCTTTTAATCATATTATAAAATTAAATATTTTTATCAATATAATTATAAAAATTTATGCAAATAGATTTTTTCAAAGCTAATATGATTGTAATATGTATATATATATATGTGCATTTATGTGTATATATATGCGTTTTATGCATACATGCATGCATGCCTGTATACATACATCTTTATTTTCAGTGCTATATTCCAGGTGAATGCTTTTGAAGAGTATTTTAGACCTTCAACACACTCCATTTGACCACAGAGAGGATTGTGATTTATACACATTTTAAGTGTATTTTAATGAGAAACAGTGAATGACTGAGACAGATCAGCCTGCAGCTTTTATTCCCCTTAATGAAAATACAGAAACTTAAAAATACCAGGCTTTTTAATCAACATGAAATCATACTTATTGAATTCACATTGTATAATTAGGCATTAAATAAAATTCTCCCATCTTGTGAAGTCAGAGGCTCAAAAGGCATACCTTTCTACATGAGAGCTAGAAACTTTAGAAATAAGTTGAACACTTTCTAGTCACCGACATTTTGTAAAAATTCCTGATGTTCTATTTATTGAAATTATTAAGTAAGTCTCTCAAGGTGAGATTTTAAAAAATAAACAGCATCTACTTAGTCAACAAAAATATAGTGAGGGCCTACTCTATGGCTGGCACTGTATTAGATATTGTGGGCTGGTCTATTGCAGGTAAGTGCAGTTACAGCACATGCACTCATGCAGCTTTTATGACAGGGCGATAGTGTACTCATCTGAGTCATGAAATTCATCTGGTTAGGTCTTTGTTCACATGTAGAGGAATATGGTGATGAATATCAGCATGGGAATAATTTAACTCATAATTGATTCAGTCTAAAGCATTCTGTGAAACATTTAGGCCTATTCTATCTCTTTGCCAGAAGGAAAACAAAATAGGCAAAATCGTTGAATGCTCACCAGTGAAATTATTCCAAAGAGTTTGCCTTTGAGTGAGTGACATATAATTGACCAATAATATGAATCAGTCATACTTGTCATTAATACCTGTAGATTGACAGCATTATGGATACTGCTCACATCACAGAATGAAACCTGTGTTTAGGGGACCTAATCATGTTTGAAATGTAAATTTAACTTTGACGTAATATGCACATCAGGCCATCAAATTAGTGGTAGAGGTCTCTAAAAGGTTGGTGTGTTGGACATTCAACTTTCGTCTCTCAGCTCCAAATCCCTGCTTTCATCCTCCACTTTATTGTACTGGGACTGAGATTTTGCAAACCATGTTTCTCCTTTGGTAGATCATTCCCTGTTGGATTTTAGCCAAATACATGTCACTATAGAGGGCCTGGAAATGAAGAGGAGAGAGAAAGGACTCATTCCTTTTGTGTTTATTAACTGTTCTGACAGCATCATCGTAATGAAAACTATTTACCCCGCCATAAGCAGCTGGCCTAGTCCCTAATGTTTCTTCTGCTCTCTTGGAACCAGCTTCATGGGTGCCATCAGAGACAACATCAAGGCACTGCCCGCTTCTCAAATGTTAGAATTCCAGATCAGTAGTCTTGCTTTAAATTCCTAAGACATATGCCCTACTTAGATAATGACTTACTAAGAGATGTCTGAGCCCCCTTCTGGAGGCCCTTTCTTAAGCTTCTGCGTTCTTATAAACCCCAACCTCTGTTCTTTCATCACAAAACCCTAGAGGCAGTAGCTGCTTCCTAGAAATACCATTTCTATTATGCCTCTTTTTTACTCTCTGTCTTTCTGCCCTTCAACTACTGTTTAATTACTTATATTCATTTTTCAATTAAAATATTTGGCATAGTTTCTAATTTCCTCTCTGGATCTCAACTGTTATGATTACTTCTGTATTAGTTAGTAGGATCCAGCAGGCTGTGTTGAGATGAGGGTTAGAATATAGTAGGGCACATCATTGTGTAGATGAGGGAATGGCTGACTTTTTTTTCCAAACTAGTAGTACAGAAAATCTATTAAAGACATCTTTCTGCCTAGAAAGCAGTCATTTTCTATATTGCTCAGCAGCGAAAGCAGTTGTACAGGTAATTTTTAGAGCATGTGTTGGCTCTAAGATACGATTCTAAAATTTTAAATTTACAATTTATCTGAGCAGTACTGAATTAGAAAACAGTAATTACCAGAACTAGAGAAATCTGGCTGATGACATTTCTGCATTTTAATATGTGAACTCTAAATACTTGGAAGTCTCTTAATCCTTACTACAAGAAGACATTCTAGGTCAAACCACATGAGAAAAATCTGTCCTCAGTGCTGGAAGGCAATCAATCATCGACACAAATCACATGACAAAAGTAGATCCTCTAGAACAGGATCAAACAAGAGTTTGGGGTAAGAGACTGTTCAATGATTTTAAAAGAAATCTTTAAGTAGTTGTCTATGTTCGTTTCACTCATCTATTGCTAGGTTTGATTTATAAAGACTTCACTTCCACTTATGGCAGGCACTGTGTAAGGCACTAGATTTACAAAAGTAAACAACCCACAATTATTTACCTTGAAAAACCAGTCAAAAAAGTTGTATTCGAAGAGTATGTACTTAGCATAAATGGATGAAGAATTTAAACTATATATAATGTTCACATATACTGCAGAGAGGTTGGTGATTAATTGTGTCTGGTTGGAGAAAAGGTGTCAGTCTTAGAGGAGGTGAAGCACTCAACAGAGTAAATGGAGTCAGTTTAATTCAGTCCCTTTGTTTTGAGCCTTAGAACTTCAATGAATTGGAAAAAAAAAAAAAAGGTTTGTCAGGTAGACGCAGAGAAAATAGCATACTGGGAAGAGAAAGTTTTAAACACGGCATGTATAAAAACTGTAAATTAGTTTGACTATACTGCAGGATGTGATGTCCTAGAAAGAGGAGAACTGAATCTCATTTAGAAGTAGATAATCTAAAAAGCTTAACATTATTATAAAGTTAATGAGAAATCATTGAAGGATGAAAGTATAGGAGGTACGAAATAATCACATATAGGAAACACCTATAAGGATGTAAAATAACAACAATGGCTTATGAAAAAAAAAGATGGATACAGAAAGAGAACTTATAAAATGGTTCAAGAGTCCACATGAAAGATGAAAACACCTGAAGTTACGGAGGTATTATCATAGATGGTGAGATGAGGGCAATTTAGAGAGGTCTTTATGTTCACCCATGGAAATAACTTTGTAAAAATGAAATGAGACAGAGACAAGTATCTGGGAGGTGAGTCAGTTCTCTGTAGATTAATGAGTGTCATCAACTAAAGTAGAGGTTTAGTAGAAGATTTTATTTTGGAGAAATGGTATGAGAAAGAAAATGTTAGTATTCAATATGTAGGAACACTGTAAGCACTTATGAACTGTAATTTATATAGGGGTATAAAGACTTGCAGCTTGGAAAATAGACAAGGGATATACATTTAATTGGATATTAAAATAGGCAACTAAATGGAGATTACTAGGAACACATATAAAGCTAGGAAAGAAGAAGATTGAGGGGACAACTCTAGGAAATCCCAATATTTATTAACTACCCAGAGCACTCATCCAGGCTATGCATCTAGTTGAGTATCTTTTTAATATCTTTATAAAACTCTTAGTTGAAAAAAATACCTTGAGTAAATTATGGTGTACCTCTGTAAAAAATGTATATAACATTGAAAAAATGCCATAATGTTATGTGTGCACTAAAAGAGTGAAAATATAAGTCAGTCAAAACAGGTTCCCAAACTGCATAAATAGCAGCATTTCTATTAAAATACATAAACATCTATAGAAGAAATGACACTAAGATTAAACAATACATGGTGATCTTTACATGGTAGGATTTGTGTTGTTTCATCCTCGTATATTTAGCTATTTATGAAAATATCTTGATTGAATTTATATACATAAAATTTAAAATAATGTTTAATATCAAAAATATAAGTGATATGGTTTGGCTGTGTCCCCACCCAAATCTCATCTTGAATTGTAGCTCCAAGTACTTCCACATGTTGTGAGAGAGACCTGGTGGGAGATAATTGAATCATGGGGTCATTTCCCCCCATACTGTTCTCATGATAGTGGATAAGTCTCATGAGATCTGATGGTTTTATAAGTGGTTTCCCCTTTCACTTGACTCTCATTCTCTTTTTGCCTGTTATCACATAAGACAAGCTTTTGCTTCTCCTTTGCCTTCTGTCATGATTGTGAGACCTCCTTAGCCATGTGGAACTCTGAGTTCATTAAACTTCTTTCCTTTATAGATTACCCAGTCTTGGGTATGTCTTCATTAGCAGTGTGAAAACAGACTAATACAGTAAGTATTTTTAAAACTTTATTTCAAATATTGCTGTTTAGATTTCCTAAAAGAGTAACTCAAATGACACTGGCAGCCAAGCCTTTGATGTCTGTAGAAGGTAGATGATATAAGAACATAACCATTTTTATGACCTTCACTTGTATCACTCCAGTCTAAGCCACCAGTATATCTGTCTTCATCTTTTGACACTACTGCCTAACTGGTCTCTTTTTTTCCATACTGTTAATGCTTAGAGTTTCATTTTCTACACAGTAGAGTGATATTTTAAAATTATAATTTCAGGTTATGTTACTCCTTACTATAAAATCTTACCTCCTTATCTTGCATTTAAAATAATTCCTTTTATAATTTGGCCCTCAATCTCCTCTCTGAAATTGACCCATACAATCCTCTCCCGTGTTGAGTCTCTTCCATGGACATTGGCTACCTTCCTGGTCTGTGAATATTCCAAGCCAACTTTTATTCAAGTCCTTTATTCTTAATGCTTTTTTTTTAATTGAAATGTTCTTCCCCTATATATCTGATAGTACTTGCAGCAGATCCCTCAATTTATTTAAATTTCAGCATGGTACCATCTCCTGACAGGTCACTTCCCTGAGAGTTTCATGTTGAATGTTAGTTCTGTCAACTCTGTAACTATCATGTTTTACTTACTTTTATTACCTTTACCAGTTGGATATTATGAATAAATAGATATATATGTGTTTGCATTTGTTGCTTCTCTCCCTAACAGAATTGGAACTATGAAAGACAGATCTTTTCCGTCTGGTTCACTGTTGAATTATCAATCCTAGTAAAACAGGCTCTCTAATAAATATTTGCTGACCAAGTAAACATGTGCCTATAGAATACTTAAAGACATAGTCCTTTTTGCTTATATAAGTACTTGATATTTAAGAAAATACTAAGAAATTTAAAATATAAATTGCTGTAAATGCCAAAGAAAAAAGAATAGTTACCTACATGCAAGTTATTGGTGAATATGCAAAAAGTAACCTCAGGCATCTGTCCTCCACATCTCTAAAGACAGATTCACAAAGTCTATATTGGGTAGGTTTATTTTGTTATGTTACCGTTGTTGTTGTTTGTGTGTTTTTAATGTTCCACGGGTGAAATAGTGGTGGTTCATCTTAGAAACTATTCATGGGATGACACTTTGTGGCAGAAAAGAAAATCTGTTTTTTTTTTAAATTTAGCAATTAATTCTAGCATTTTGGTAAGATAATTAATGTGCAAATATATGCAATTAATTTTGAATTATAAGTACCATTATAGATATGGGACTTTATAAAGTATTTATAACTATGAACTCTAGTATCATATTGGAGAAATGTTTCTGAAGATTTAACATCATGCACATTGATTTTCATTTCATATTCATGGAAACTCATGACACAGCATAATCATAGCATTTAACAATGAATTTTAATGAATAATTAGAAATATGAATTCACAAATATTCATTAAAACTTCATGACTTTGTGGAGTGTTTTGAAAAGCTACAACTGTACAGGGTGTACACACTTTTAAAATTCATATTTTGGTTCTCTGACCGCTTCTAAAGTTATCTCATTCACATAACACAAAATATGTTAAGATTATGTTCAAGTTGATTATAAATTTCAAAACCACCACATTAAATCCAAAATATCTTTTATATGACAAAATATCAACATATACAAAATCTACTTCATAAGTATTTGAGTAGAATAGGAAAATATAAACACATATTTCTGTTATTTCATGTGAAAGAAAAATTCATAACTGAACTGAAATCTATAGAAAGCAGAGTTCAGATATGGGCAACTTACCCTCTGAAATGGTTTATCTTGATTTTAGTTCTCATAAATGGAGACATTCTATAGAGTGAGGTCTCCACTTTCTAAGTAATGAGATAATATTGATAAATCTCTATTAAGACAGAAAAAGGTGGGCTTTCACAACACAAGAATTGAACTCTTAGACAACCAATACCAAATTCTGAATGACTTGACATTAGAGAGCAGGTGGGGCTATTTGGTTTGGGGTTCAGTGCTTGGCCTCCACAGCATTTGATTCATGATAACCTGAAAAGATAGAAAATCCCATGACCCTTCATTGCTGTCAGAATTCTCACAAATGAAAGTCTCAGAAAGAGACTGAAAATCTAACAAAGAATAATTGGTTAGAAAATAGGTGAAAGAATACTTTCTATAGTATCCTTATGTTTAGTCAGAGTTAAGAGGAAAAAGTCTAATAAGAATTTAGATTTGTTACTGATTTTTAAGAGTTAGTCTATATTACTCTTGTTAAGCAAAATATGCAAACTTGTGTAGAAGGCAAGAGGATGGACTAAATTATTTTCAATATCATTCTAAAGCATTATGTAACAAGTCCACGCAGGTAATATTTAATTATCTAAGAAAAGCACTCTTGTTTTTGGACATGTCATTTGCTATTGATAAGAGCCTAGAATCTGTGATGTTATACGTTTGCTTGTCTATTTTTTCTCAGTAAAATTAAATAAAAATCTGTTTGGCAGATAATATACTTCCAAAGCTTTCAGTTTTGTCACACTACAGGAAATTAAAAGTTTTGTCTCCAATTTAGCAGAGTTATTATAGCATGCCTTTTCTGACTATATAAATCTCTTTTTCTCAAATCCTCTTTCAGCCAGATTTACTATCCTGCTGATTTTTTCATTAAATAAATCTTTAACATGTATTCATTTTATATTTATAAATTATACTTTGACTACCAGAGTGGTGAAAGGAAGATACCATTAAAGTACAATGGAGATTCTCTAGGTTTCTGCTATAAATGAGGATGTGAACTAATTGCTACATGCTCAACTTTCTCTTTGTTTGAAGACACACGCCTATCTAGACTTTCCTGTTGTTTTTAACTAAATGTTTGTGTTCTCATCCCAATTCTTCTGTTGAAATCTAATCACCAATATGATGGTATCTGGAGCCTTTGGGAGGTAATTAGGTCATGAGGGTGTAAGGATGGCACCCTCATAGATGAGATTAGCACACTTATAAAAGAGACCCCAGGGAGTGCTCTAGTTGTCTTTGCACAATGGAAAGACACAATTACAAGTTGGCAGTCTCAAACCTAGGAGAGAGCTCTCAATAGAATGTGACCACACTGGCACCATGATCTCAGACTTCCAGTCTACAGAGTGTAAGAGGTAAATGTCTGTTGGTTATAAGCCACCAAGTCTGTGATTTTTTTTTTTTTTTTGCTCTAGTATCTTAAACTGACTAATCTACCGGTCTATACCCTTTGGCTTCCAATGCCTTTTTCTAAAAAGGAAAAAAAAAAAAACAACTTACAAACCTCCTCAACTTTCCTGTTTCTTTGTTCTTTTATAATTGAAATTAAACTGGAATCCTAGATGAACCTAACCATCTGCCCTCTTCATATCTGTAGATGTAGCTGCATTCTGTTCCATATCAGAAGGGTAATTGGTTGACTGGCACAAATACACATTCAGGACTACCTAGACAAGTGGATAGAAATCCTATTATGCTTCTTCAGTCTGCTCCCTATATACTTATAAATGCTCAGCAAATAATCTTGTCTTCTAGTTCTCAGAGAAAGTAGAAGCAAAAGGATAGGAATGTCTACTACTTCTTGATACACAAACATATAAATGTATAAATCTGCCTGTACTGACTTGAATCTACATCCATTCTATTGGTTAACGTTCAGTGACAAGAAAATAAGGAAAATACTTAATAAAAAGTTTCAATGAAATGTATAGAGTTAAGAATATGTAATGAGAAACACATATTTAATAATTAAAGGATATAAAATTTATAAAGGATATAAAATATATAAAATATAATTAAAGGATATAAAATATATAAAAATTTAGATATAAAATATATAAAATATACAAAGGTGAATGGTAGTCAACTTTGTAAAAAAAGTTATGTAGAAATATTAAGAAATGAAATTGAAGTACAAAAATGAGTAGAATGATATTCTATCTGCTATGAAGGTTTCATTATTTTAATTTTCTTTTTATTTCATGCACTTCAAGTTGTAGCTCTCTGGATTTCTCAAAATGTAAATGTTGGAGCTTCCCAATTCGATACATGATTTGCTTCTTAAAAGGATGTTATTATGCTTCTGCATACTGTTGGTTCTATGTGAAATATTTCATTTCCTCGGACTAAACCTATTTCTTTTCATTTCAACGTGTTTGTGCGTATATGTTGTTCTGTTATTTCATATTTGTTTTTCTTTTGTTTTTACTGAAAGGTGAATCACTGTTAGTGATCTTTCCACATAGCAGTTTCAAATCTAGTGATGAAGTTGATTTCTAGTAAGAAACAAGATCCTTTTCTCAGGGATATTATGTCAAAATTTTCTCTTTTGTCATATCTTAACTCAATTATCTTACGACATACAAATTCTGTTCAAATTCACATAACAGGTAAGTCAGACTGCCAACTGAGAGGTTTACCTTTACATTCAAGCTAACATTCTCCCACATAATCATTCTTAATTGGTTACCTCTGTATTTAAGATATAATTTGAAATTAGGGACAAATATTACATTAAAATATTCTAATTTATAGATACTCCTCTGTATTTTATACTGGGCATGAAAGAGATTTTTACAAAGTGAAATAAAGTTAGTAGGTAGGGTTTTAAATTATTCACATGCATGAATTAACATATTTCATAGCAACTTATCTTTCTAGTGTGTCTATTTGAACATTAGTTATACAAAGAGCACTTGGCAGGGTATTATATTTTAGAGTATGATGTTTAAACACTAGCAATAAATATTTTAGTAGTTAATGAATGCTTCAAGAATCAAAACATTCATTTCAGTCTGAAATATAACTACTCTTTCTAACTTCTTCATTTAAATAATGCCACATAACAAGAAATAACACTAAATGGGTTAACAATATTTTAAAACCACCAGAATTAATGGAGTGGAAACAATGTAAGAAGAAGAAAATGGTTTGGAGAGGCAGCAAAAGAAAAATCCTCAGGCTTCTAGGGATTCATGTGAATTGGAAAGCTACTGAACTTAAATAATATATTCCTTTGTGTGCACTGAGTTTATGGATGTGTTACAAAATAGAATTTTAAAATAATACCAAATTTTATAAAGTAAGATTCATGAAATTTTCAGATGCTTGATTTCTGTGTGGAGTTTCATATACTTTGAAATTCTTTTCCTCTGGAGATTAAAGGGAGACAAAAGAGTGAACTTCTATTAGTTGATTCGGCCAGCCTATACTAAACACCTTATATGTGTATGCTGTTACATATTACAAAGGCTGCCTGTCCAGTAATACAAAAAAGACATAATGATATTTTAAAATGCAAAATATCATTTCTGAAAAAGAAAACTAATTTCATAATGTAGAAATCAGAACTTTACTAGGACATTTTTAAAATTATTGGATTAGTCCAAGTATAACTTAGCAAGTTCATAATCATAAATTCAAAGTCATAAATTGCTATATATTGATCATTATGCTACATTCAGAATCAGAGCACTACCCTACAAGAGAAAAAATAAATGTATCATTTGTAGATTATTTCATGTGTAAACTTTATGCAATCCATCTTTAATGTATCCAAAAAAGGTAGGTTTTTATAATCATCACTATTTTCTAATAAACCTTGTAAGTTTAAAATACACTTAGATTTACAGAAAGCTGCAAAATAGTACAGAGAGCTTCAATATGCACTTCAACTTGTTTCCACTAATGTTAAAATAATCAGGGTACATTTATCAAAATCAACAACTTTTCACTGGCACATGGCTATTAAGTAAACTCCAGATTTTATTTGGATTTCACTAGTTCTTATATTAATATCCTTTTTACAGTTCAGGGTCCGGTCACGGATTCATGTTGTGTCTCAGTTTTGTTTATCTCCTTATTCTCCCCTGGTTTGTGACAGTTGCTCAGTATTTGCTTTTCACTGGCTTGACAGTTTGAAGAGTACCGGTCCGGCATTTTGTAAAATGGTTCCCATTTGGGGTTCAGTAGATGTTTTCCTCATGACTGGAAAAGGGGCTATTAGTCTGGGAAGATAATACTACAGAGGGCAAATGCCCTTCTTAGCACATCATATCAGGGGTATGTGATATCCACATGACATTCTTGGTGATGTTAATTTTCATCATCTGGTTAAAGTTACGTGTTTCAGATTTCTCTTTTAAATTTGCCATTTTTCCCTTTTCAAACTTTACCGTTTGGAAGTGAATTACAGTCCAATCCACACTTAACAGAGAGGGAAAATTAAGCTCTATGTCTTGGAGCTTGGAGTATCTACAGATATTTGGAAGTTTTCTGAGAGTAAGAGGCCTGGTTGTCATTATCTAACATTAATTACTTATCTGTAAACCTCTGTGTGTTTGTAAATGTGTATTTTTAGAATTGGTAATCTGTATATATATAAATTTACCAAGTAGAGTACCATTTTTAAGTACAATGTTCTTTTTACTGTGAACAATGTTTTCAGTCAAAATAATATTAGAATATTACTAATAATATTGGGCACCTATTTACTGGTTATTATATAATAGCTACTTTGTTCAACTCTGAGAATGCAAATATGTAAAATATAATTGGATAAGTTACATATATTATGTAATTTGTGTTCAAAACCACATGAATAGTAAATATTTTCATAATTATGGTTATTAGATACATTTTACAGATAAACCATATGGGGCACAGAGAGGTTAAGCTACTTGTCCATCATCATAAAAATAATACATTGTGGAATGAGAATTCAACTAGATTTTTATAAATAATAAATCATCTTTTATCAGCTTAACCCAAGACTATCTTCGAAATATTATATTTCATAGTATCTCCACAAATTATTGAATAATTTTTGTGTCCACACGACTTAGAACAACAGTAAAGGACACAGTAGTTCACACAGTGGTTAAAGAAAAAAAATAAATAATTAAAAACCTATCTGGTTTTTTATTTTTGGCTCTGAGTTTAGGAGATTTATAAACTTGTACATTTTAATACCTACTTTAATTTTATCATCTAGAAATAGCGTTAATAAGAGTCTTTATTTTATAAGGCATATAGAACAATACCACAAATATGGTATCACATAATAAGCTTCATCTCTTAACATCAGTATTTGTTAACAATTGTTTATTTGGTATTTTAAAGGCAATGCATGTGTAATATTCTGATAGTGTATTTTTAAATATTATTACTAAGTGTTTATCTGGATATTATCAAAATAAGACAGAAACTGAGAAACTCTTTAAGTATATTTCTCTTTTACATCTCATCCTTAAAATAATATTTTCCGGTTCTAACACGAAAGTTCCCTTTTCAACAACTGTCACTTTTTGAAGGCACAATATTCATGAGTTTTAAAACCTAATACCTACATCGAAAGATGAAAGGTAGAAAGGTACCTTATTAAGGGTTAGCATATTACTGACTTCGTGAATGTTGTTGAAGCTGGTTAATTATAATTTATGTACTTTCTAGAAGTTTCAAACAATGTTGGAGAGCAGAGAATATTGATGCATATGGAACTGTCTTGGTTTGAAATATTAATCTTTCCTTTGAGTTTAATTCATATTTGGATCGTTTGTTTTTTTAACATGTAAATACAAATTACTAACATATACATACAATTGAAAAATTAAGTTCAAGAGTATGGGATATGCAAATCGGAGACATTCCATTTAGCATAATCCTAATTTTATTAAACCTCAAAAACGTATTTTAAGATAATACTATTTTTTATAATAGATGTTTCAGTGATGTTTGTGTATATAACAGATTTGTATATACAATAAATAAAAATTTGTGGTACTCTGATATCCATTGTACGTACAGAAAAATATATCTAAACTGATCTAAAGTATTTTCTAAGTATGTTTTAAAAAACAGGTTGCTGGAAAAATGTATCTTAAAGGTTACCTTAAAATTAAAAAAAAACTCCAGAAACCTTCATCTACAGGTCTTCACACATTTGTAGGAAGTGTAATGATTTTTTAGAATTTGTAATATAGTCATTTCTAGGCACACTTGAGCATCTGCTCTTTACTTGGGATTGAATTTTTATACTGTGAATTAGCTAAGCTGCTGAAGATGCAGTTCTTTGGTACTTCATTAATTTTAACTAGATTTTGTTCAATTGTGGAAGATAGTCATAGTACAGAGGTTACAAATAACACTGGTGATCAGATTATACTGTAGACTTTCAAGCCTCCCATTCCTGGGATTTTACCAATCATGTTCCCCTTCAAAGTCAATTACCTGTCCATTTAAAGAACTATTTGCAAAGACTTTTGTGTTCCAACTGAATACACCTTCTTATAATTAATGCAGAAAAAATTTTAATCCCATCATATATAGATTTATTTTTAAAGTCTTCCACTGTATTTTTTTCTCAAACAACTTTCCTACTGTACCCCTGGAAGTGATGCAAAAGTGCATTATATTGTTTAAGTCTTCCATTTTATTTATCTTAAAATTATAATTCTGGGTGTAAAATGAGTTATGAGTTGAACTAGACAGAGGTATTTTACGCCTTTTCCAGTGCTTTAGCCTATGCTATCTTCTAGAAAGGGAGAATTGATAGGCAATTTAATTCTAATTTATCTCTCTGCCTCTAGCTTCACTCTGATATATTTTACATTAATTCAAATGTGTTTCTTCCAAGATAATGAATTTGAAAAAAATAATAGGTAGTACCATGTCATGTCACAATTAAAATATTTTCTTGTCAACCATGAATAAGCTTACCATGAAGCCATTACAGATCTTCTGACAGAGTCCATAATTAAGTCTATGGGCATATATAAATCTTTTGCTCATATATTCACTCTGAATGTAAGATGCTGACTTTAAAAATAACCTCTAAAATTTTTTATTCCTGAATATTTTTCTGTCAATAGCCTAGACCAGTGACTACTAACTTTAGGCTTCCTAAATTACAATGAAGGGCTAATATATTTTCTATACATTTTTTCATACTTGTTTGCTTGATAGCAAGTTAAATGACTGCTAAACTTTAAGGTGATGTTTTATATGTTTTCTCCTGTGTTTTCAGCCCAAAGAGTAACGCAGTAAGCATAGAACATATTTTATATTTAATACATTTTTGATGGACAGCATATAATCAGGAATAAACATGAACAAACTGTAAAATTTTCAAGTGTAGAAGAGTTGAATTAAAATATGCACAATTCTCAATTCTATACAAATAAATATAGATTTTCCTTATTCAAATCCAGATTTAATCATGGGTCCTCAATTGACAGACTTATTCCTAAAGATTTCTTTTAAAGTTTATTTTTGTTAATGGATAAATAGTTTTTAATAGAAATCCAAAAATAATTATGCTGGTTAGTTTCCCAAGCTATCCTTTAGGTCAGAAAAGTGAATAGGCTTTTATGACCAGGGATAACATTCTCTCATTTGCTCTTGGTGGTTTTTTGTGGGTATTCAGATTTTGAAAATATACAGTTCTTTTTTTTTTAATTCTCTTCTGCCTAAAATTCTGTGCACCACTGCTTCAATACCAAAGTAACCCTATGAAATGGCAAGTACACACACTCACTCTTGCCTCCCTAAGGTACTGCAGCTGGGATTGGATTTAGGATATTCCTTTACTAAAAGTATTTAACTGTGTTCTTCAAAGAAACAGAACCAACAGAGTGTGTGTGTGTGTGTGTGTGTGTGTGTGTGTGTGTCTGTGTGTGTGTGTGTAGAGAGAGAGAAAGATTGATCATCTGGCTCAGATAATTATGAAGGCTTAGTGAGTCTAAAATCCTCAGGGTAGGCTGGCAAGCTGAAATTTAGAGAAGATTTGCTGCTCAAGCCCCAGGGGAATCTTCTGGTGGAATTCTTGCTCAGGAAGGTCGGTATTTTTTCTAAGGACTTCAGCTGATTGGATGAGGCTCATATCATGGAGGGTAATCTGCTTTACTCAAAGTTCACTGATTTAAGTATTTATCTCAACCAAAGAAAACACCCTGACAGAAACATCCAGAATAATGTTTGACCAAATATATGGGTACCATGGCCCCACGAAACTGATTCATTAAATTAATAATCACAATTACCACTATTTAAAGCTGGAATTTCGTAATACTTATACCTATGATGTGGAGCATACTGATGGACAGCAATCGAGGGATCTACCAGTTGATCATGATTAACCAAGTTAGAATTAGATGGTTTTAAAAATCCCTTTTATAGTGCTAACATTGTGAGAACCCTAATTCCTCCTTTTAGATAAACTTCACCATGACAGTAATGAGAGCCTGAGTAATGAAGGATTGAAAATGCATTTAAAAAGTAGCACAGCAACTTTGCTGTTAAGTATTGTTGCAATAATCGTTAACAATGCTTACCTTAAAAAGACATAAAAATTGTGTGTGTGTGTCTATGTATAGCTAATTTACAGTAATATATTTATAGGTTATAAATACCTTAACCATTACTATAATAAATTGTTCCCCATTCACTGATAATAATCTTAACAAATTATAGGAAGTTCGTCAATTGTTCAATTTTAGTGACGGCATTATTATTTTGAAAAACAAAGTAATGATGTTAACAAGGGATGAAGAGTACTAAATATAAGGTGTTTTCATAGGATACTAAAATTCTGTGTTCTCTGGAGTACTATCCTTCAAGTTTTTATTTGATTATTTAATGTTATAATCTGACTATACATACATATAGTTTCCTCTGCAATGCCCACATTCCCAATACGTCATTTAGCTTCAAAAAATGAGATCTGAACATTAATATAGAGACACAATATCAGTGAAGGTATTATGTTATATGGTTAAATATAAATTAACTGTAGTATAAGATTTTAAAATGTATGTAAGTTGAATACAGATAAAATTAATCTAGGCGAAATTGAGAAGTAGTAAAATATTTTAATAGTTATTGTAATCACTCTTTGGTGTTTCTTTCCCTTCTTTACTCCTAGCTTTGGAGACCTTCAAATGTGTTCAGTCTCTCCCTTCTACTAAAAATTATTTTCTATGTAAAGCTTCTTTGGAGGATAACATTCCTAAGCAAAATCAAGAACTGTGAATTGAAAGTTAGCCAGGCGCAGATGGAGAGAAGGCATTGAAGCCTAAGAAGCAGCATGTGCAAAGGCACAGAGGTGTAGAAAGCATGACCTCACCAGCAAAGTGCATTAGTCATTCTGTCACTGATTGAAAGTGAAGAAATTGGCTGTAGTTTTATGGAAGAGTTAATGATTATATAACATATATCAAAGAAGGCAACCACAGAAGTATGCCTTGACAGTGGAAATTCTGCCAGTACTAGTTATTCTGCTGCAGTTATTGTTATTTTGTTTAGGGATACATAATTTTAGAGCAGGTAGTGGTTTCATGTGCATTATTTTGCATTATTATACACACATACACACACACACACACACACACACACACACACACGTTTGAGGTAGATGTGTTTCTAAACTCATATTTCAAGCCAGTCATAAAATAATGAATTTCTCTGTTTTACTTTAAATAAATCAAATAGTAGGATATTCATCCTACAATTCTACAAATCCTTAACCCTACCTCCAGTCTAGTTGTCAAAGGTTCTGGAAATCTAATCATTTATTCATTTATTGACTAAATAAACATTTATCTAATGTCGACCAGAAGCAATGGTGGAAAGTAGTTTGCTGTTGTGCATATCAAGTCAAGGCCCTAACCTAAAGGGTGACTTGATGGCTTTGAAGCATTTGGGATTGAGCTTACCAATAGCTTATAGAGAAAATAGTGACAAAAAAGATTTGAATATGATATGAACACATTTTTAGGCATTCCAATGTTTACTTGCAAAGAGAAAAACTGATGAAATAATAGTAGCTAACATTTTCACAGCATTACTGTGTGCCAAGCACTAATCACTTCACATGTACTAATTTAACCTTCAAGGTAATTTTCTGAGAGCTATTGTTATTATGTCCAATTTTCCATGGGAGAGTATAAAGAACAGATTAGTAATGTAAGTATTCTTTAATATGGTGACTAAGGGACAAGTTTAGTACTCAATCAAACCCAGGCAGTATGATTCAAGAATATATATATATATTTTATATATATATATTTTATATATATATTATATATATAATATATATATTATATATATTATATATATATTATATATATTATATACATATAATATATATATATTTTTATATATATATTTTATATATATATATATTCTTTACCACTGGCCTATGCTACTGGAAGGAGAGAGTGCTTAAGATTCTCAGCCTGCTAGCGATAAGAGATAAATATTCACTGAAACTAGTATCTGGTCTTGTACTCTAGCTAGACTATAGTGTTTACCTGTTAAACAAAGCATTTTACAAAATTTTAACAACAGGTAATATCACTCTGTGACCAAGGTGAATTCAAACAAAACAAGGCCACTCCATAATCCTGTCCAAAGCAATAAAACATCAGCAATATCGAAACCATAAAAAATAACCCGATTTCTTCAACCATGGCTAATGGGAGTGATCTTTAGTAAATATGGCACTGCCTCTGTCCAACCTCCTCCTAGATAAGGTTGATAAAGAATCTAACACCCCTGCTTCCTGAAAGCATCTACTTACAGCAAAGCGTAACTTACTTTAACTCACTGTAACATGATCTAAATAAGCCCAAGTCCTATAATCCATCTCTTTCAACAACTTCTTTTTGAGGCACTCAATAGTGTGTCTTCTTCTTGCAACAAACAATAAACCTAACTCATTCAACCACACATGTATTCCTGCTGGTCTTTGTCTGGTGTAACTAAATTGTCACCTGAGTGAGCACTGGAAATGGAGTTCATTGTGATACTAAGTAGTGAAGTAGAATGAAGTGATTACACAAAAAAGATTAAAAAAAAAACAGACAAGGAAAAATGTAAAGATAAAAGAGGGATGAGGAAAGAGAAAGAGAGAGAGAGAGAGAGAGAGAGAGAGAGAGAGAGAGAGATGGCGCACAAATAATTTCTTAGGCTGCATTTAGTGCTAGGGGCTGGAGGGCCATTATTTTGTTAATTATTACAGACTTTTTAAACCACTGCTTCTCCAACCTTAGTATCCATAACTACAGATTATATAACCTGACTCGAAGGCAGATGCTTCTAAAGTGATATACTTTAACATTTCTCCCTAACTGGAGAGAGATACTCTGCCAGTAGAGAAAGATACCATATTTTGGGGTAAGAGGTCTTTTCTGGAGCCAACAGAGTGTCACACAAACACAACTCCACAAAATACATGAGAGGCTTTTACTGATTAAACCTTAACCAGTAAAATTTAGACACTAAATAAAACCCATTCTGAAAATATATATCTGTTATATATTGTAAGAAAAAATTTCAGAATTGGCTTGTATTATTTAATACACAAGTTTAGAATCTCTGTTTCAAGTTGTATATGCCTATTTCTCCGCAAAATTATGTTGAAATATTTCAGTTATAGTTCAAGGTTAAAGTATTAAAAAGCTAATCATTAGTATATGCATAGAGCATATCTAGATTATTGCTTTCACATTAATAATTATGTCATGTTGTGAAGCTGGAAAGGATATGTCCAAAAGTTCACAGTTTCCCATTTTTCTTCTTAAGAAAACACTGTTAATGCATAGCTCTTGCTGAAGAGATAGGGCTCCAAGGTCCTTTGCTAACTTAGCTTTCTCCAGTGATGGGATCGTCAGGTCAGTTCATTGTCATCTCAAATAAAAGTCAAAGTGAAACACCTGATGTAATTAGATCCACTGTAATTTTCATCAAGAATCATTTTTAGTAAATCTTTCTTCATTACATTTATTTAAAGAAGTGAAATGTACCGTGTATTGCCCTTTGCTCTTCCAGTTCAATACATAGGAGAAAGCAAATTAAACTGATCTGAAAATTTATGGATAACTTACTGATTTTACACAACTCAACATAAAACCCTCCAATTACATTTTGGCCTTTCAATGTGCAGTCTACAAAAAACAACCCACCTGAGCTAATAAACAAAACAAATTTTAGACACCAGCTCCTCCTTCCTCCATAATATTGAGAAACAAATTCCACAGAAAGCAATTCAGACCCTTCTCTACTGATTTCATGTAGAGATTTAATGGCAGAACGAGAAATATATCTTTGTTCTTCTCTCATTTCAGTGACTCTTCTACCACTCATGTGTGTGTGTGTGTGTGTGTGTGTGTGTATGTGTGCCCATGCATATGAGGATGCATGCATATATTTTGGTTGAATTTTTAAACAAATTTAATATGACTAAGTTACATATAATTAAGTACTTTCTATGGAATATATATAATTATATACTTTCTATGGAATATAATGCATACTAAAACATAAATTTGCAAATAAGTCATCAATTACATTCATTTAATAATTAAGAATACTCTCAGATAGACCTAGAAACATAGATTCCATTATAAAGCCATCTATAATGACAGAAAACAGAATATCATCTAGAATTTAGCCTTTGGGCAATGATGTACTCTGGATAAATGAAAAAGTAGGGTTGCACAAAAGTGGGCAGTTAATTGGGAAAAGGAAAACAGTAAGATTTGACACATATTTTTATTTTACCTAAGGTACTTTTTCTCTTGCTTTACAATCAGTGTGATACCAAAAATATGCATTGTCAATGACATTTAAATGCAGGTTGGGATTTTTTTTTTTTGCATTTCAACACTGATAGTATAAAGTTTGAATTTAATATAAAACTGGATTTTATAGGAACTGTGGAGAAGTCAGTTGACAGTCTATTTTTTCTTTTAAAGGCACAATCATACATTATTTTCCTCTGATTGATATAAGAATAGTTATCTCACCTCTGCTTTTTTATTTTTGATTGACAAATCAATACATACATTTATGAGATGCAAAATGATATTTTCATATATGTATACTATATGGCGTGATTAAATCAAGCTAATCATATTCATCACCTCACTTACCTTTCATTTTTTATAGTGAGACATTTGAAATGTTCTCTGTCTTATTTTGTTCAATATTATTAACTACAGTTACACTGCTGTGCCATAAATCTCACAAAACGATTCCTGTCTGAAACTGTGTACTGTTTAATCAACTCCTCATTCCCTCCCAAATCTAGCTTTAAATCTTCTTTATGAACTTAATGAAGCCCTTGTTTACTTCACAATGTTAAAATATTTTGTATGTTCTTTATGTATCTTTATCCTACTTGAAACAAACAGAATTTTTTCTATTATTTGGGTGGAAATCTTTGGCCAGTTTGGAAATTCTCAGCAACTATCATTTTAAATATTTATTTTGATCTTTTCTTTCTTTTCTACACTCTGAGGTTACAAATCCATATTTTTATCACTTACATATTTATGTTCTTGTTCTATTCTTTAATGTCTATATACTTAAGTTTTTATATTCTCTGAAAACCTGTTCTTCAAAGTCACTAGTCATATCTCTTTCTCTTCTCAATCTGTTAAAACAAACTAATGAGTTCCTAATTTTGCATATCAAGTTTTATGGTGTATAATTTCCATTCGAGTTTTAATAGATTAAGTAATGTCATCAAATTCTGCATATTGTCATCGATTTCTCACCTTTTAATTGTTTTCTAACACAAATTTGTAATAGTTATTTTATAGTCTCTTTCAGGTAACTCCAATAGCTGAATCACCTGTGTCTTTTTTTCTCTCTCTCTCATACTCTCTTACATTTAGGCCATGTAGATTTATTTCCTCGGTAAACGTGATATAAGTTTCTATTCTTTAACACTGAACATTGTGTCTGAAAATCTTGTCGGTTTCCAATGCCATCATCTTTCTCCACTGGGGGTTCATCTGTCTCTCTGCTAGGCAAAGATTGTAATGGTTGCTCACCTTGATCAAGAACTGAGCTGACTCAAGAGTGAGATGTAGTTCTGGTGAATTTCAGTGTAACTCTGGTGGTTGCATGACCATCCATAGCTTTCAAATGAGAATCTGCTGTATACCCCACAGCCTTTCCTGCTAATATTTGTCTTAAGAGTTAATTCTGACTTACAGAGAATGTTCATATTTGAAAAAAAATTAGAATACAGAGGAACTCTATATACTATTCTACGACAGAGCTGAAGTAAATATATAATGATAAGAGTAAATTTTTTTAGTAAGGAAGAAATAACGAGTTGTACAGGCAAGCATAGATAATTTATTTTCTGAAAACATGAACTGAAAAACAGTTTTTCATTACTGTTATACTTTAAGGGAGGCTGAGGCAGGATAATTGCTTGAACACGGAGGTGGAGATTGCAGTGAGCTGAGTGCGCCACTGCACTCCAGCCTGGCGACAGAGCAAGATTCTGTCTCCAAAAAAAAAAAAAAAAAGGAAAGAAAAGAAAAGAAAAGAAAAGAAAATCCTTTCTCCATTGTTTTTGTCAGGATTGTCAAAGACCAGATGGCTATAGATGTGTGGTGTTATTTCTGAAGTCTTTGTTCTATTCCACTGGTCTATATAACTATTTTGGCACCATGCTGTTTTGGTTGTAGCCTTGTATTATAGTTTGAAGTCAGGTAGCATGATGCCTCTAGCTTTTTTCTTTTTGCTTAGGATTGTCTTGTCTATAGGGACTCTTTTTTGATTCCATATCAAAGTCATTTTTTTCTAATTCTGTAAAGAAAGTCAACGGTAGTTTGAAGAAGAGCACTGAAGCTATAAATTACTTTGGGCAGTATGGTCATTTTCATAATATTGATTGCTCCTATCCATGAGCATGGAATATTTTTCCATTTTTTTGTTTCCACTCTTATTTCCTTGAGCAGTGGTTTGTAGTTGTCTTTGAAGAGGTCTTTTACATCTCTTGTAAGTTGTATTCCTAGGTATTTTATTCTCCTTGTAGCAATTGTAAATGGGAGTTCACTCATGATTTGGCTCTCTATTATTGGTGTATAGGAATGCCTGTGATTTTTGCACTTTGATTTGTTATCCTGAGACTTTGCTGAAGTTGCTTATCAGCTTAAGTTTTTGGGCTAAGACAATGGTGTTTTCTAAATATACAATCATGTTATCAATTTGACTTCCTCTTTTCTTTTTCTTGCCTAATTGCCCTGGCCAGAACGTCCAATACTATGTTGAGTAGGAGTGGTGACAGAGGACATCCTTGTCTTATGTCAGTTTTAAAAGGGAATGCTTCCAGCTTTTGCCCATTCAGTACGATATTGGCTGTGGGTTTGTCATAAATAGTTCTTATTTTTTTGATATACGTTCCATCAATACCTAGTTTATTCAGTGTTTTTAGCATAAAGGGGTATTTAATTTTATCTATACCCAAGGCCTTCTCTGCATCTATTGAGAAAATCATATGGTTTCTGTCATTAGTTCTGTTTATGTGATGGATTACATTTATTGATTTGCATATGTTGAACCATCCTTGCATCCCTAGGATGAAGTCAACTTGATCATGGTGGACAAGCTTTTTGATGTGCTGCTGGATTTGGTGTGCCAGTATTTTACTGAAGATTTTCACATCGACGTTCATCAGGGATATTGGCCTGAAATTTCTCCATTTTTGTTGTGTCTGTGTCAGGTTTTGGTATCAGGATGATGCTGGCCTCATAAAATGAGTTAGGGAGGAGTCCTCTTTCTCTACTATTTGAAATAGTTTCAGAAGGAATGATATCAGCTCCTTTTTGTACCTCTGCTAGAATTCAGCTGTGAAGACGTCTGGTCCTGGGCTTTGTTTGGTTGGTAGGCTATTAATTACTGCTTCAATTTCCTTGTTATTGGTCTATTCAGTGATTAGACTTCTTCCTTGTTTAGTCTTGGGAGGGCATACATGTCCAGGAATGTATCCACTTCTTCTAGATTTTCTATTTGCGTAGAGCTTTTCATAGTAGTATCTGATGGTAATTTGCATTTCTGTGGGATCAGTGGTAATATCCCCCTTATCATTTTTATTGTATCTATTTGATTCTTCTCTCTTTTCTTCATTAGTCTGGCTAGCAGTCAATCTATTGTGTTAATTTTTCCAAAATACCAGCTCCTGGATTCACTGATTTTTTTTGAAGGATTTTTTTGTGTCATTATCTCCTTTAGTTCTGTTCTGATCTTAGTTATTTCTTGTCTTCTGCTAGCTTTTGAATTTGTTTGCTCTTGCTTCTCTAGTTTTTTTTTTCTTTGGAGACAGAGTCTCACTCTATCGCCAGGCTGGAGTGCAGTGGCATGATGCCGGTTCACTGCAATGTCCATTTTCCAGTTTCAAGCAATTCTCCTGCCTCAGCCTCCCGAGTAGCTGGGACTACAGGCATGCACCAGCATTCTCAGCTATTTTTTTTTTTTTGTATTTTTAGTGGAGACAGGCTTTCACCATGCTGGCCAGGATGGTCTCAATCTCTTGACCTCATGATCCATCAGCCTCGGCCTTCCAAAGTGCTGGGATTACAGGCGTGAGCCACCGTACCTGGCCTCTAGTTCTTTTAATTGTAGTGTTAGGGCATTGATTTTAGATCTTCCTCGCTTTCTCATGGGGGCATTTAATGCTACAAATTTCCCTCTATCATTGCTTTAGCTGTGTCCCAGAGATTCTGCTATACTGTGTCTTTGTTCACGTTGTTTTCAAATAGCTTACTTACTTCTGCCTTAATTTTGTTATTTACCCAGTAGACAATCAGGAGCAGGTTGTTCAGTTTCCATGTATTTCTGTGGTTTTGAGTGAGTTTTTTAATCCTGAGTTCTAATTTGATTGCACTGTGGTCTAAGAAACTGTTTGTTATGATTTCCTTTCTTTTGCATTTGCTGAGGAGTGTTTTTCTTCCAATTAGGTGGTCGATTTTAGAATAAGTGTTATGTGGTGCTCAGAAGAATGTATACTTTGTTGATTTAGGGTGGAGAGTTCTGTAGATGTTTATTTGGTCTGGTTGGTCCACAGCTGAGTTCAATTCCTGACTATCCTTGTTAATTTTCTATCTCATGAATCTGTCTAATATTGACAGTGGGGTGTTAAAGTCTCCCACTATTATTATGTGGGAGTATAAGTCTCTTTGTAGGTCTCTAAGAAACTGCTTTATAAATCTGGGTACTCCTGTATTGGGTGCATATATGACTAGGATACTTAGCTCTTCTTGTTGCATTGATCCTTTACCATTATGTTTTTGTCATTTTTGATCTTTGTTGATTTAAGTTCTATTTTGTCAGAGACTAGGATTGCAACCTCTCCTTTTTCTTGCTTTCCATTTGTTTGGTAAATATTCCTCCCTCCCTTTATTTGGAGCCCATGTGTGTCTTTACACATGAGATGGGTCTCCTGAATACAGTACATTGATGGGCCTTGACCATCCAATTTGCCAGTCTAAGTCTTTCAATTGGGGCATTTAGCCCATTTACATTTAAGGTTAATATTGTTATGTGTGAATTCTTAAGTCAAATAATAATTAATATATTATGTACAAAAGCTAGTGGATTACAGCTAAATACTTTAGAGAAACATTTATAACTTAAAACATATATATTAGAAAACAAGAAATGATGAATAATGCATTTCAGTAATCTTTAAAGAGAAAAAAAGAAAAAAATTACACAAATTAAATGAAAGTAGGTAAGAAAATAATAAAGATATAAGTGGAAGTTGATGAAATAGGAAGCCATTTATTTGGAATCATCAGTAAATTAATCAAGCTATTATACATATAAAAATAAGTGTATAATCAAGCAGTTATACACACAAAAATAAGAGTATGCAATTGCTAATATGTGGAACAACAGAGGAGACCTATTTATAGAATCAGCATGTAGTAAACAATGAGAATTTACTATGAATGACTATGTACATAATTTGGAATGTTTTGAGGAAAACCATAAATTCTTTTAAAAATACAACTTACCAAAATACCAGAAAAAAACAGTTCCAAGACTTCCATATGTATTTCACAAAATTAACCTATATATATGTTACTTCCACAAACAAATTAAAATTGAGGGTAACTTGTTTCTCTAATATTGCTAATTGTGAAAGAAAGAACAACAATTTTACATCAACATTTCCAGAAAAGGAAGGAATCCTTCTCAAGAAGGCGGCCAACATAACTGGCAAGAATATAACAAGGAGAAAAAATACAAATGATCCTTCGATGCAAATAGTTGTAAAGTCTTAAAAACAAAAACCCACAAAATTGAAAAGTCCAGTAATATACTTTAAAAAAGGACAGTGAAGTTTATTCTATGAATGCAAGTACAGTTTAATATAAAAAATGAATTAGTTTAATCTACCGTATTAAGAGAAATAAGGAAAAATGTATCACTATCACAATATATGAAGAATCAACTTTTAACAGTATCTCATATCCATCGATAGTTGAAATAAACGTTTGATTTAAAAGGAATAGAATGAAAAAGCCCTTACTCTGACATATAGTAACCTCAACAGGACTAAAATTAGTATGATTAACACTGAATTAGTGCAAACATTTTACATGAGTTTATGAAGATTTAGTATGCACTCAGTCACAAATATTGTAAATAAAATGGATGGTTCTCATTCACAAAAATTTGAGCAAAAGTAAAAAAGTACACAAAGGCAAAATTGTATGTACTGCATGGCTTCATTGATATAAATCTTAAAAACAGACAAAATGAATCTTTGGTAGAGAAGTTACAAAAGTAGATACATTTGAATGCTCACTGCCTGAATGGGTTCTGCGGGCTCGAGTCTTCTGGGATGCTGCAGTGTTCTATATTTTTATCAGCGTGCTGATTATATGGAGGTGTTCCCTGTAAAAATGACTTGCATACTTTTCTATATGTATGTTATTCTTCATTACCACATAAACGTTAAAGGAAGAAGTATGTTTACTTCAAAAGAAAAATTGTTACACATAAAATCAATGCGTTGTTCCCCCGGTGTAAATCTGAATTTTTCAGCAGGTAACAGCTTGCTTACAAAAGAGAAGATGAATCTTTTTGAAGAATTTAAGTTGTAAAAGTTTAACTCTGCTACCTTTGTTTTATTATCAGTAGGGAATATAACATTAAGTGTTAATCGAGTACTAAAAATATCTATTTCACAAAAATGAACATTACTGCTTCTAGAGAATTAACCACAAAACAATATTGAGATATATGACAATGATATGCTAATTATTATATTATTTTCCTTTCCTTCTTTGTTGTGATTGATAAATGGCTCAAGATTTTTTTTAAATCTTCAACTTGTTTCAAATTTTGATAGATACAGCCACATATCTATCAAAATTCAGTAGGGTTAAGTGCCTTGTTCTTAAAGTTTATTTTGTTGGCCCTTTGAAAACTAAAATTTACAATATGGCCCTTCACATTTTTTTTGTTAATGAAACCACTGGACAATATCTAGGATGTATGCAATATGTATCAAATTCTTATCATTAATTATATTTTTGGAGATGTGCAAGTATGAGTTTGCCTGTATAAGTATGCATGTGTTGGAAAGAGAAGGGAGTTTTAGTAAGAAAGTAATGAAGCAGAAGAGTGACAGAATAAGTGACTGAGAAGAATATAGTACTCTATTTAAAAATTTCAGTTCCTTCCATACATAGGTAATTGATTTCCTTGCTTTAGTTTTAATGTAGGCCTAGCAAGCAGAAATGAAATTCCAACTGTTTTGGATAAAACCTAGCCAATAAATATTTTTAAAAAATGAATGAGAAACACTTATATTAAGAGTACTATATTAATAATAATTATTCTTTCTTAAACATAAGAAAATGTTCATTTTTTTTAAGTTTGCGATTCACCTAGTTTTACAGGACTATGATTTATATAATTATTAAATATTTATATCGTTACATGGTTGTTAAATTCCCTTGGCATGCAAGTGTTAAACCAGTGTTCTGAAATCTCAGCCAGCGTTGTCTGCCATTAATACATATCAATAAAATTTTCTAAGTTACAAAAAAATAAGTAGACATTTCTGAATTTTTTTCTAACATACCTTATTGAAATTTTATTTCCTGAGTTATGCTAAAATCTCAAAAGCTTCATATATAAAGATCTTATGAAATCATATGTTCAATTATTTTAACTTAGGATAACAGCATTTCATGGAATCAAGATATTAATGGCAAAAAACCACAATTACTTTTACACCAACCTAAGGGACATTCTTCTGACGGATTCTTTAAGTGAAATACTTTGGATTGACCAATTTATAACATACTGATACTTTTTCCTAATTGTTTAACTCTTTTTATGTACATCTTTATGATAAGCATTTATTTAATCTGGAATTTAAAAAAAGCTTTGGCTTTTCTATAAAAATATCATTCACTAATCTTGCAAGAATATTTATTCCTCCAAGGTTTTGTCTTAACCTTAAATGTAAATTCGCCATTCCATTTATTTTGTTCTCTTTTTATTTCTTTTTCCTTTTCTCATTGTTTCCTGGGTGTTTTCAGACTGTCAATTCGTTCTAGATAGTTCAAGTCATTTTTAATTGTAAAGGTTTTATAACATTTACATATTTAAATGAATAAGAAGAAATAAATTCTTAAGGGGTATTTTAAGAAATAATTGCTTTAGTATTACATTTTGGAATCAACAGTATTTTTGTGCTTCACGTTTTTTTTTTTTTTTTTCATTCAGCTGCACAAAGAATATCAATGCTTACTTTCATTCTTCTTTAGACTTTTAATCACCAATTAATATTAATTTATTAAGTCAGTGGTAAATTTATGTTAAATATTTATGACTTAATGGAAGAGAAGTCAGTCTTTATTTATGCTTCTGGATACTGTGGTTAAACTTCTGGTTCTGTCATAAAATTATTCATCAACCAGCAGAGTTTATTTACCAAATAAGAAAATGCATGTTAACAAAAAAGCGCATTGTACTATCATGTTTTTTCTTGACTTTTAAACTTCTTTGTAGTAAAGATTTATTTCATAATTTCACAATTTTTCTTTTAAGATTGTCAGCATTATTTATTTATTTTCTCTCTCTTTTTTTTTTGGAGACAGGGTCTCACTGTGTTGCCCATGCTGGAGTGCAGTAGTGGGATCATGGCTCACTGCAAACACCTCTAACTCCCAGGTTCAAGTAATTCTTATGCCTCAGCCTCTGAAAAATCTGGGATTGCAGGGACGCGCCGCCAGGCCCAGCTAATTTTTTTTTTTTTTTTTTTAGAGGGAGTTTCCCCCTGTCATCCATGCTGGAGTGCAGTCGCCAGATCTCGGCTCACAGTAAACCTCTGCATCCCAGGTTCAAGCAATTCTCCTGCCTCAGCCTCCGGAGTAGCTGGGAGCACAGGCGCGTGAGGCCATGCCTGGCTAGTTTCTTTCCTATTTTAGTAGAGACGGGTTTTCACCATGTGGTCCAGGCTGTTCTCGAATTCCTGGGCTCAAGAGGTCTGCCTGCCTCGGCCTTTAAAGTGTTGGGATTTACAGGCATAAGCTACCGTCCCCTGGCCATCATTATTTGTTTCTCATTTTGCATAATTTATTTGAACATTTCAGTTGATGTGTTTAAAACGTTATTTTTATGATTTCTCCATATATTATTCTAAATACCTTGATGCTTCCATCATTGTCAGATACATTGTATTATTAAATTGAGAAATAAAGCATTTTTAATTTATATAAAATATATTCAATATTGATTTCTTTAATTGAATAAAATTTTTATTTTGAACTATGATAAAATAATTTTTAAATACATATTTGTCAATGTGCATCTTTTAAATCATAGAATGAGTTGCTAGTACTGGAATAATAATCATTTTTCTTTCAGAAAAAGTTAAAGGTTACCTATATTTTAAAAAGGAGAAGTGAAGAAGAGTGGGCAACTAAACTGGAGCAGGTTAGAGTTAATTCTCCCTTTTATAACACAATTTTCTATACACAATTATTTACTTACTCTTATTACAGTTTGAATTCTCCAGATACATTTCCAAATGTTCATGTTATTTCCCTTTAAAACTCAAGCAAAAATGTTGTCATTTTTTGAAGCCCAGATGGTATAATAAACGATCTGTAAATTATTAACTTTTATTCAGTAGAGTATCATACTGCATAACATAAAGATAATAAGGTGGGTAATACAGAGGAAGTGGTTTTTTGAATAGTTTTTATGAACACATCAAAGTTTCATAATAATTAAATGGCAAAAACTCTTTCCATAACACAGACATAAAAAACTAATTAGTGCATGAAGTATATGGAGGTGAAGCCATATTTGTGAGAGTTTTCTTTTAAGAACTTACTGCTAGCAATTTTATTTCTTTTATTCCTTTTATACTACAACAGGGACGTCTCTTGGATTTTTCTTTTCCATGTGCAATATGCTGCTAATGATATGAAAAAGTCCTAATTTGATTATTTTAACACTTGGTCTCTCCTTGAAAGGTCTTGACCTATGATAATCAGCCAATACTTCTTAGCCACAGTTGAGTCAGTTTACCATTATCTACCCAGCATGTTTATTATGCTTTCATTTCAGAAGAATTGCATATGAAAGAATCCTGAATATATTTCTTTATATCTTATTCCTTCGAACATAGTATCACAAGTGAGGGGGAGCATAAGATCTATTTATTTTAGGCTGCTCCAAGTGCTCTGCCTTAAATCACAGGGTTTTTTTTCAAATTACAATTATAAAGGTAGTTCTTACATTTGGAAAATACATTGCAAGTTAAAATGTTTATTGATTACATAAGGCTGACTTGGCTCTCATCCATTGAGTTCTTAGCATGGGTCAGATACCGTGTTCTATGTTTTGTTACGTATTAAATATAATGTCTTCAATGAGGCAAGTATGATTATCCTCGTTTTACATACAGTATCCTAGGCTCCTGAATGCTATTTTAAGTAATCAAAGTAATGAAACTCAGAGGTAGCATTTAAACTCAAGGGATTTAAGGGATATGCTGTATTGAGACCTGAGCTTGTGCAGATTTGGGTTAACCTGAATTTTCACTACATAGTTAAGTTCAAGTAATACAGATATATGACACATATATGACAAATGAAATTGCTAGTTCTCTAAGAAATTATACAGAATATCATCATAAAATGCAGATATATACAGATATATGACACATATAATTGTTTTACTGAACTTAACTATGTAAACTATAATTAACTCCAGTTGGATGAAAGACTTAAACATAAGACCTAACACCATAAAAAACCCTAGAAAAACCTAGGCAAAACCATTCAGGACATAGGCATTGGCAAGGACTTCATGATTAAAACACCAAAAGCACTGGCAACAAAAGCCAAAATAGACAAATGGGACCTAATTAAACTCCAGAGCTTCTTTACAGCAAAAAAAAAAAAAAAAAAAAAATCATTAGAGTGAACTAGCAACCAACAGAATGGGAAAAAACTTTTGCAATCTACCTATCTGACAAAGGGCTAATATCCAGAATCTATGAAGAACTAGAACAGATTTACAAGAAAAAAACAAACAAACCCATACCAAAGTGGGAGGAGGCTATGAACAGACACTTTTCAAAAGAAGATATTTATGAGGCCAAGAAACATGAAAAAATGCTCATCCTCACTGATTATTAGAGAAATGCAAATCAAAACCATATTGAGATACGACCTCACACCAGTTAGAATGACAATCACTAAAAATCTGGAGACAACAGATGCTGGAGAGGATGTGGAGAAATAGGAACACTTTTACACTGTTGGTAGGAGCGTAAATTAGTTCAACCATTGTGGAAGACAGTGTGGCACTTCCTCACGGACCTAGAAATAGAAATTTCATTTGACCCAGCAATCCCATTACTGGGTATATAACCAAAAAATTATAAATCATTCTATTGTAAAGACATATGCACATGTATGTTCATAGCGGCACTGTTCATAATAGCAAAGACCTGGAATCAACCCAAATGCCCATTGATGATAGACTGGACAGGAAAAATGTGGCATATATGCACCATGGAATACTATGCAACCATAAAAAAGGATGAGTTCATGTCCTTTGTAGGGACATGGATGTATCTGGAAACCATCATTCTCAGCAAACTGACAGAACAGAAAACCAAACACGGCATGTTCTCACTCACAGGCAGGTGTTGAACAATAAGAACGCATGGACACAGGGAGGGGAGCATCACACACTGAGGTCTGTTGCAGGGAGCAAGGGAGGGACAGCGGGGTGGGTGGGGAGGTCAGGGAGGAATAACATGGGGAGAAATGTCAGATGTAGGTCACTGGGGGATGGAGGCAGCAAACCACCTTATCATGTGTACCAATGCAACAGTCCTGCATGATCTGCACATGTACCCCAGAATCTAAAGTACAATTAAAAAAACAAATCAAATTCTAACTCTTACTATTTAAGAATTTAGGGGACCTTGATCTCTCAATTTTCAGAACAAATGAACAAGATATCTTTATGATATTATATCCTGTATAATTTCTTAGAGAACTACAGATTTCAGTTGTCATGCATAACATACTATCTTTTACACATTTTATAATAAAGATAGAAACAATTAATATATCATGCCACAGTTTACATAATTTGTAAAACTATTCTCACACATCTAATAAATCACAATAAAATAAAGCCTTATGGAGTGTTCTATCATAATGGCAGTGTAACCCATTCAAGGTCTCTAGTTCAAGTCACTCATTCCAGTAAGTTGATAAGATATGGAGAGAGTCATCTAGAACCTTGTTATTTGTCTTTCTTTACTCTATATAAAACAAGAGCCTGGTACCCAGCATGTTGCATTTCCAGGACAAGTATTAAAACGTGACTTAGCACACATCTGTCTCACACGGATCCCTGGTCCCAGAAAAAAGGTAAGTAGAAACATGAAGGGTAGACCAAGTATCCCCGAGCCTCAAAGATCAGAGTAAATGGCCTTCTCCAGGTACTGTCATAAAAAAAAGAAAAACTTCCTGCTGCAAATACATTACAAATACATCTTACACTGTGTCTGGACTGTTTTCTGAGGCCCCCTAGCAGGCAATCCTGAACTCCTGTGACTTTACATTCACAAGAATAGACTCCTGATCTTTAGAGATCACATAATTTAAACACTTAAAAAATTTCTTATTAAAATATATACAATAAAAGATATGATACATATTTTAAATAAATAATTGAATTTGGTTTAAAAAATGGAAATAAAAGCCACTGTGATAAAATAAGTAGGATTGGCTGTGATTTAATCTAGGCAACCTAAAGTTGTAAGTGTGAATAATTAAGGAGTAATACAACATTACTCACAAACAACATGCTAAAATATCAATTGTCATATTCCATACACATCATTTATAAGGGGAAGATTCAAAATATAAAGCCACAAATTTGTAAAAGCATTAAAAATATCTAAGGTAAAAACTAATAAAAAGCCAGTAGTATTATAACAGATCTATATATTCACACACAGACATATGAGTGTGTATATATATATATATATATAATATATATAATATATATACATAATTAATATATATAATATATTATATTATATATATATAATATATAATATATATATTATATATTAATATATATAATATAATATATAATATATACATAATTAATATAGGTATACACATATTAATTTTTGAATCTTCCCCTTATATAGTATATATATTATATATATACATATACATAATATACATTGTATATGTATATATATATAATATATACATGTGTGTATATATAACATACACACATATATTATATATACATATATGTATATATATTATATACATATATTATATACATATGTATATATGTATATATATGTATATATATGTATATGTATATATGTATATATATGTATATGTATATATGTATATGTATATGTATATATATGTATATGTATATGTATATATATGTATATGTATATATATGTATATGTATATGTATATGTATATATATGTATATACATATGTATATATGTATATAATATATATACGTGTGTATATATAGATATACACACATATATTAATTACACACATATATTACACACATATATTACACACATATATTACACACATATATTAATTACACACATATATTACTTACACACATATTAATTACACACATATATTAATTACACACATATAATTACACACATATATTAATTACACACATATATTAATTACACACATATACACACATATATTAATTACACACATATATTAATTATATATGTATATGCATCACTGTATTTGTATACACATAAATTAGGCTGGAAAAAAGGAGAGCTGGCAGTGAAGTGGAACAGTAGTCATTCTCATACACTGCTGGTTGGTGTGTAGTCTGATAGAACTACTTTAGAGAGTGATTTGCCTGATGATATCTGGTAAATATTTTATGTATGAATTCTGTAATCCAACAGCTGCCCTTGTAGATATGCCCTCAAAAAACTCTCTTAGATGCACTCAAAAAAATATAGAATATGTTCATTATAAAACTTTATTAGCAAAACCTGTGAAGCAGTCTGCATTTATAGAATATTATGGTGATGACTGGTGAAAGCGTGAAAATTGCTGAAAGTAGAATTATATGCATCAACATGTATACATCTCAACTTCCAAAATTAAGGTTGACAATGATATGTGTACATTACAATACAAACGCTCATGCATGAACACATCAGCACACATGTATATGATGAAAAATAAAACAGGCAAAATGGGACCACATACTCTTTGTAGATAACTAGCTATTAAATGAAATGATCTAATGATGTATGCGAATGATAAACAACAAATTTAGGAGTGTTGTTACCTGTGCTTTGGGAAAAGAGATGACGGGGTTGAGAGTAGGAACTGCAAGGAAAATAGCTGTGCTTCAGTCAGGAGTAGGCTGAGTAAGACATTCAGTACAGCATGACACAGCAGGTTTGGAGCACAGGTGCAAAACCTTGTGCATTATGTAGCCATTGACTGTAACCTGTTTGTGTGAGCTCAGACCTGGCTTTGAGCCACCACTGTCTGTAATATAACTGCACTGCTGACTCTGTAGAGAGGGGAAAGAAGAATAAAGCCATATCCTACCTGCCTCAATTGTTCTTTCAGCTACCCACCACCTGTCCACCAAATCCCATCAGACCACAGCTTGGGTTGGAATCTGACAGGAACAAATATACATGCCACGTTACTTTACCTAATACGTGTATTTCTTTAAAAAAAATCAAGATCAGAAACAAACGACAAAAAAAAAAGAAAACAACAGAAGAGAATCCTGCAATCAAAGACAGGAATCAGGATAATTAGCCTCCTGCAGGTGATAACTTGAATAAATAAATTAAAAGCACTCAGAAGTTTTAAGCACAGCATGTCCATAAAGTTTCACTAGAATGTTAAAAAGAAGTGTCTCCATTCTTCAAGGAAAATAGTATCTAACAAGACTCAAATTAGCAGACTATAAAAACAAGTGGTTAAAATATTTAAAGGCACAGAAAACGAGAAAAAATATAAGAACCATGACGCTTGAAAAAGTAAGTGATAAACCCTAGGAATTCGTATGCACATGATAACCATTATATCAGGAGACAAGAAAACAGATACAAGGAGAGAGATATGTTAAGAAAATAACAGATGAAATTCCTCAGAGCTTATCAAAGACCTAAAGCTGTGTGTTGCAGTGCTCATCTAATTCCAGACAGGACTAATGAGAGATGACACAAACCTTGGCAGATCTTAGAAAAATTCCTGACATTAAAAACAAAAATTAAATGTAAAAATTTTCTGCTCCTAACGGCAAATAAAATGCAAGTGAACTCTCATATATTACTAGCGTGGATAGGTGAATTGCTTTGGCATTTCTGGAAAGCAATCTGTCAATGTCACTTAAAATAAGACACGCATCCCCATCCTTCTTCCCAGTAGTCCTATTCCTGGGAATCTATCACAAAGAACTTCAAAAAATACAAAGGCCGAGAATCTAATTATGTTTATTACCTTATCACAGCACTGTTTCTGTGGTATTACAGTAAATCCATTAAGAAATGATTGGAAAATAATGGTACATCTATACAATGGAATATTACGAAACTAATAGAAAAATAGTACAAAATACACCAGTTGACTTCAAGGGTTACTCATGAGATAATTAACTTAGAAAAAAATTAGATAAAAACAATTTTGTATAATGGAATTACTATATTTTTAAAAGGTAAATAATAGTAAATTAGTACGTGTATACTGATATGTTTATTCCTGTATGTTTATAGACATTACAAAAATATATGCATACAAAATACTCATGTGAGAGAATGAAAAAAGTTAAGGAGGGTACACTTAAGCTGCTAATGCTGGTTGTGAGTTGTAATTCAATTTGAAAAGAACAGAAGAAGTTGAATGAATTGTGATGACAGAAGAAAAAAGATGTCTGTTGGAAAGACAACATGCATAGTATAAAACCTGTATATACTTGGATATGTGTATATAAATCAAGAAATAGTATGTACAGACATACTACTTAATATTTATAGAGATATATGTCTAAATAAAATAATCTGATAAAAATAAATTTAGATCTAAATCTATTAACTCTTAAAGGTAACCATGTTAGGTGACATAAGCAAATTGCATATATTATGCTTTTATTTTAGCAAAACAGAAACAAGAAACAAATCATCTATGAGAGTCAGAGTTATATTTATTTGCACTGGCAAGGATATGCTCAATGATATAAATGTGTGTTACCTCTAGACAAACACAAAGTGAGTCAGAGATGATTAGTTAGCTCTGCCATTACTCATTTTGTTATTGGATTTTTAAGTACTGAAACAATAGTTTATACACTTCCCAACTTGAAAAACCTTATGTAAAATAATTAAAATAATTTTTGAATAATTTTAAACAGTTTAAACTTAAATGTTATCCAATTCCACTGTAAAAAATGAGTTTATAGTTAACTTGATAAAATATAGTCATTGTATTACAGGTGCAAAATCCTGAGAGGCACTATGGCATAATGATTCCGTGTTCAAGTTGTAGAATCAGAGAGGCTGGGATTAAATCATATTTTTGTCACACACTACGTGTCTCTGGTCCATACTATCTGTATAATCTTTCAAAACTACCCAATTGCTTTGTATACCACTTTCCTTGCGTGTAGAATTAAAATAATAATATGAAACATAAGGATAATAAATGATTAAGATACATGAGACTCTCAAACAGACTGACACACATTAAATGCCAAATATAGGTTTGTTATAATTAGGAAGAAATATGCAGTAAAAATAAGGAAGAAGGACAACTAATAGTAGCTCAGTGCATATTACATGTGTGTTACAAACTTCAGCAGACTCACAAATTTTCTCTATGATGTGTTCATTAGAAAAGGTGTTTTGACATCTCAAATGTATGTGTCATTAATACCATTTCACAAGAAAGCTATTCAGACACTTAGCCTGTGTGAATAGTTTTGCCATTATCACTCAGATTGTCTATTTCCAGATATGGATGATCCAATTTTTGATCTAATGAACACACACCTGAGACATTTTAAAAAGCCTTGGTTCAATGATCACACACCTGAGACAGTTTTTAAAAGTCACATTACAGATGTTTCTGAGTATACATTAGGAAGTGACTTTTGCATGTTTGAATAAGGCAGTTTGAAAATATTTGGCCCTTAATTTCAAAAATTTGCATTATTGTTATTTACTGATACATGTTTATAAATAGTTTATCCTTTGCTTACATTAGGCAGATGTCAATTTCAAATTGTTCTATTATTGTTAAATGTTTTTGTTGATTTTTATAGTCATAATCTTCAAAATATAAATTATCTTCAAATGTTGGTTGTAATAGTAACCAGGGCTTGTCAATGCAGTCAAGTGCTGGGAAAAGTAAATATATATTTGGCTGTGTTCATGGTGACATCTTATCTAGACAGAGACAAACAGAGCTGATTTAACATTTAATCCTGTGTAAATGTATTTTGGTTATACAAAAGTAGTCAAGGTCATGTCCGTTGCCCTCAGCTAGCATTGACTTCCAAGATTACTCTCATTCTCTTGCCTCTTAATTCCTATTGCACTTAAGCCTCTGACATGGCATGTTACAATTTAACTATAAATAGTCTTCTCATTTTTGTAATTATATACAAAGTATTTTATCTTCTCAATTACAAAGTCATTGAAGTCAGGAACCATTCATTTACTTCCTTTACATCTCCCAAGTTATAGAACTGTTTAGAACAGAAACAAGTATTGGTATTGCTACTATGTGTGGCCAGATATTCCATCTTTTTTTGTATTTAGACAAAAAATACTAAATATTTAGAAAATAATTCTAAAATATTTTAATAAAATTAGATTAACATAAAGATACTGGAAAGACTTTAAGTTCACAGTATGCCCCAGTTTCAAAAATACTAGGGCAGAAATAGAGTTATTCTTAGACTTATAATTAAATACTTAGGTACTTTGGGGATATGTTACAGTTTTCTATTAGGTTCACAGTCATTCTTTTGAAAAAATATTTTATCAAAGAAAGCCTACTACTCTGCCATCTGTCTTCACTCTTCATCATTCCATCAAGCGAGGCATAATTAAGTTCAAAGTGAGCAGCTAACCATTTGAAACTGGTTTTCTTATCAATATCAGTGCTAGCATTATAATGCCATAGTTTACAAGTCTTGTTTAATTTATAAATTGACTTTTCAGAAAACTTTTATTATATAGGAAATAATAGAAGGCACATGGCATCTGGATTCCTATGTCTAGGTTTGGTACTTCCGCTTTTCCACTTACTAACTGGACAGACTTGGGTACTCAGTCTCTTTGCTGCTTCTTGTCATCTACAAAATGAGTGTGCAAAATAAATAATCCAAAGTCTCTGAAAGCATCAAGAGAATTGGTTTATGTTCGAAATATTTGTGAATTCTCAAATGACAAACATATCAGTTATTCTTATCATCGGTTTCTGTTCCCCCAAAATAAACAGATGAGTGACTCAGAAAACCCAAAATTTGGTTGGAAAACTGTTAGCATTTAATAAATTGCTTATATCCATGTTAAGAAAAAAGTAAATGAAGTAATAACAATATATTATGAAGATTCCGGCATATTAATTACATGCAGTTTATTTTCTAAAACCAAATACAACATATACATATATTTAAATTTGTCAAATATATGAATTTTTTAATCTTGAAAATAATTCAATTATATTTTATTCTAGAGTTATCAGTAATTATGGATAAATACCTATTTGAATTCTTGTATAAATACCTATTTATCTCAGTATTTATGTATAAATACCCATCTGAATTCCCTATATAAATACCTATCTGAATTAGCATGAAAATGTACTTTAAACTTTCATTTTTTATTGAGAAGCTGCAAATGATCTATTATTTTGTGACATACGCTTGTTTTACAAGAGAAAGGCATCTTAAGATATCAGTTAATCCAACTTCTGCCACGCTTTCACTGCCACTGGGAATCCTACACGTCTATCAGCAGAGACAGCATTTGAGTGGCAAATTTCTTGTTCTTGTTCAGGAGATGCACACAGATTACTTAATTAAACATGAGATTGAAAAGTATTCACCATCAAATTACTTATTCTTTACAAATCAGATCTTATTACTACTATTGCCGCTGCTGCTACCACTACTTTTAATACTACTAGGTTGAACTCTTCTTGGTGAAATAAATTACAATAATGATAATTCAATGAACATTCAATCTTAGTCTTGAAAGTGAATATTGTATTGAAATAGTAGCTACAATTTCTTATTTGCCATTTTAAAAATAATTCATATTAAATGAACTATGTTCCTATCCCGCTACTAGGTCTCACTGTCTAGAATATCGTCAAGTAATATTCTGTCTCTCTATCATCAATCTTTTTGTCTCTAATACATCATCAAAGGGGAATACATGTTACTTCTCTCTTCAAAATTATTGTTCTCTTGAGCCCATTCCCACTATACTTATCGGTAAATTCTTCTGTTATCCTTTAAAAAAAAATACCTTAACAGAATTCACATGTGCACATGTACACACACATACACACACACACACACACACACACACAAAATTGCTCAAAATTGTGAGAAAAACACACACATATGAATAATTGATAATTTTTCCATTTGTGTTTATGTAAAAATATTTCATCATGATGACTTTCATTTTATTTTCTTTAAATAAACTTTTCCTCTGAACTAAATGCTCATTACAATTTCACATATTTGATCACATTCTTATTGTTGATGGACATTTTTAACCTGGCTTCTGGGACACCACCCTCTCCTGGTTTGCCTCATACCCGTCTGTTTTCTTCTCCTTGGTATCTTTAACCAGTTCTTTCTCATCTTCAGTTTAATAAATGTGACAGACCTAAAGGCTCTTATCTTTCTGCACTCAGTCTGTCATTATCTTGTACTCCCTCCAAGTCTGTGGCTTTAAATAACATGTATATGCTCCTAATATAGTATTTCCAGATCACAAGTCTTTCATAAAATCTGGGCTCTATCTGGATTTGGTGACCATCAACATAAAGACAGAAGTATGCCAATGCAAATGAGAATTAAGTTTGTAGCAGAAATCTCTGCTAATCTCTATAAGCCCATCTCATCATTATTCCCCTTGTCCATCACTTTCCAGATACACTTAAAAACACAATTTAGGACCTTTACAAAGTCTATGCTTTCCCATAGCATGCTGTCTGTCCTCCAGGACAATTAACCTTTAGCTGCATCTTTCAAATCTATTTCATCATATCCTTCCTAAAAAATATTGCCCTGTATTCTCTGTCATCTTAACTATTCTGTTTCCATCATTGTATCACAACTTATATTTATACATTTATTTATTTTATTTTAGTTTCAAAAAACAAAAAGGAAGAGAATAATTTTGAGAGGGAGCATGTTGTTAAAATGATACCTGTTGAATAAGGTAACACAAAGACTGATGTGTCTCAATACCATGGTGGTAACAGATTCCAAGTGTCACTTTCATGACAAACTTTCACGTTTTGTATTTCAGGGTGTTGAGATGTTAAGGAAAAGTAATAAAGTAGAGAAAGCAATAAAATATAAACTCTTCATGAATTTTTATTGCACCTGAAGATGAGAAGTTAGAGCAGATAATTTTAGCAAGTTATCTGCAAAGGGTATGGTGATGACAAGATATTTTGTCTTGTTTGAATTGTTTTAAGATAACATAGACTGACATCTTATTATTGTGAGCTTGATTTATTCTCTTTTAGGTTGACTTATACATAGTGAGATAGAGGAGAGGAGCCCACAGGCAGTAACTGTATAAAAACCAATATTTAATTACATTACACAGGTATATTTTAATATTTTAAGTAATAGCATGATTATAAAATCTGTTATGTAGAATATCACATTACACATACATCAATCTTCCAAAAAAAAAAATCTGCACCTAGAAGTTTTATTTAAGTCTTTAGTTTATAATAGAGCTTAAGAAAAGAATTTTCAGGAACATAAGTTATTCACAATATCTAGTTTTAACACGAATCTGGAGAAATTAAAGTATAATTACTGTTTATCTTTGAATGGTACCCAATGGGGAATTTCTGATTTCATATCCTAGAATACATGACCTTTGTATTTCATTTTTTATGTATCCCAGATGCTGTATATTTTTATCTATCTTTTTGATCGATTAAGAGATGACAAAAAAAAAGTATTCTTTAGCCTTTCTTTATTGAAGGAACAAAAGAGAGCAAAAGGATTTATTAAGAAATAATTCTATATTTTCTTTAAATACATAAAAACATATGCCTATGATTGTTATGTTGCCAGGAACTTCTCAGACAGATATTTTTTCTCTAGAGGGTTGACAGGGTGGTTATAGGTCAGCTCATTAGGACATATAAGGGAAAATCTGATTTCTTTATGAGTTTTGATTTTAGCTTCTAGTGAGGCTTAAAATGAAAGAAAAAAAAAACAGTATTATTCTAAGACTGATATTCTTTCTCTAGCTGGCTAATACTGGTTTTTGCTTCCCTTTTCTCTGTTTTCTTTTTCAAAAGTCAGTAAGAAAATCTTTCTCTTAATAGTCAAATAAGAAAAATGCTGAAATACATCAACTAAAACCAATTTGATTAAGAAAATGAGTAATTTATGGAACAATGATGACTATTATGATATTATATTATAAATAAATCAGGAATATTTAGTTGACCAACAGCCTCTACGTTGAATACATTTGTGTTTAATTACCTGTACTCCTTTTATGACCTTCTGCTTTATCTGTGTTGCAAAAATCTTGGAATCACTTCCATATAGTCTTTTTTTTTTTTTTTAAAGAAAGAAAAAGGAAAGAAAGTGAGAGTGGAGGAAAAAAAGTGAGAATGAAAGAAAGAAAAATAAGAACGTTAGAGAGAAAGAAAGAGGAAGAGAAAGAGGGAGAGAGAACAGGATTCTTGTTCTATTGCCCAGGCTAGCATGCAGTCTAAAAATGGGTATTAAAAACCTCTTTTATGACAATAATTGTGCTTAACAATGGAGACAGGAAGAAATAAGAGATGAAAATAACAAACAAGCAGCCAACCAATATTTTATTTAAACCTGTGAAATGCTTCCATATAGTCTTATTCTGGACACCCAAAATAAAATAAAATCTTTAATCACAGATATAATAAAAGATTTAGACATTTTAGTTCTTTTATAAAAAGTTGCTGAATTTGAAAGAGATAAGAAAACCTTTCAAACTGTATTTATTTAAAGATTTTTGTCCCTTTGAATGTTTTGGTAGAAATGCAACCAAGAATTCTTACAATTGGAATAGATGTGTGAACCGCATTGCTCACAATATCTTAACAATCTTTTATTTTCATGCATAAGATATTTAAGGGAGATTAAAAATAAAAGTATGTTTTAACTCTCAAAGTTTAAGTATAATCACAAAATTCTCACTCTGTGTTTGTATGAGTTTTTATTGTAACTTTTTTCCTTACTCTCGTATTTTTCCAATTTTCTTGACCAACTTCTAACAGATTCTGAGCTTGTCCTAGAGAGACATTTTTATTGACAGGAAGTATGTCTTAGAGTGTTGAAAAGAATATGTGAGAAAAATACAAAAAGTATTTCTAGATTAGACAGAATGCTTGGCAGAGAAAAAGATTGCCTCTCACAGTCGAAAAGAAATTCCTCTGGGTTAGGGTGCTGAGAGGAAAAAGCAAACAAACAAGATGTCTCTAGGTCAACAAAGGAGAAGGCAACAGTATTCTGACTCTACATATTACTGCCTGAAAATAACTACAGTTGCAGAGTAGATTGGCTGCTTAGTGAATGGCACAATACGGAACCATAGAGCTTCTAGGCATGAATGGAGTATATGGACTTGTGCACTGGTCAATGTTTCACATAAGTTCTATGTGTGAATGGATAACCAAGAACTGAATCTAACACCTACCCATCATTCACAGTCCATGTGGTCTAAAGCCTTGTAAAATCATAAAACTCAAACCCAATTTTTAAAAAAGAGACAAGAACATAGAAAGAACTGATATCATAATGCTCCAATCTATGAATGTGCTATTTATTCAAAGTTTCTAAATTTTATCTTAATTTTCCCATGTAACAGAAATAAGTACTTTTTAAAGATGTATTCCAAAATATATGATGTTTTACTGATATCTTTTTTAAGTTTTAATTTTTGTATTTTAACTTTGTATCCAGCAACTTTACTAAATTCACCTATTCTTATAGTGAGACTGTAGATCATTTTGGACTTTTATGAACTCATGAACATTGTGAATATTAATGTTTTATTTTTATTTAGTTTTAATATTTCTATATAGCTCAGGGATCAATAAAGGTACAGAAACTGTACCACTTGTTTGAACAAAGAAAACTTAATATAATACATTTTAATTATATATAAAGTTGTTACATACGTAACTGAAAAGATAAGAAAACTAAGGCATCATAAAGGTTCTAGTGTCTCTAAGTACATCAGCTGGTTCTAGTATCTCCAAGTGCAAAGGAGTGCTCTGTGGGGTTGAGATCTAGATATCTGAAAAGCAGAACTTGCTGCATTTGCTGTTGATGCTGCATTAGATAATTAGCCTGGGACTTAAAGCCATAAATGAGTTGCATACTGGAATCAGTAATAAACTGTTGCTTCTGGAATGAAGAATCAGTTAAAGCCTAATACTTAGAGAAAGAAGTCAGGAAACTTATAGAAACCAACTGAATGTAAGTTCCTGCTTCATCCTCCAGGTTTGCATTATCTTTTTATTTTTAAATTGTACTTTAAGTTCTGGGGTACATGTGCGAATCTTGCAGGATTGTTGCATAGGTACACACATGCCATGGAGGTTTGGTGTCTCCATCCCCCCATCACCTACAGCAGGTATTTCTCTCAATGTTAGCCCTCCCCAATCCCCATTGTCCCTCCCCTAGCCCCCACCCCCCAACAGACCCTAGGGTGTGATGTTCCCCTCCCTGTGTCCATGTGTTCCCATCGTTCAACACCGCCCTTGAGTGAGAACATGTGATGTTTGGTTTTCTGTTCTTGAGTCAGTTTGCTGAGAATGACGGTTTCCAGATACATCCAATTCCCTACAAAGGACATGAATTCATCCTTTTTTATGTCTGCATAGCATTCCATGGTGTATATGTGCCACATTTTCTTTGTCTAGTCTATTATTGATAGGCATTTGGGTTGTTTCCAGATCTTTGCTATTGTAAACAGTGTCACAGTGAACATACGTGTACATGTGTCTTTATAATAGAATGATTTATACTCCTTTGGATATATATCCAGTAATGGGATTGCTGGGTCAAATGGTATTCCTATTTCTAGATCATCGAGGAATCGCCACACTGTCTTCCACAATGGTTGAATTAATTTGCACTTCCACCAACACTGTAAAAGTGTTCCTCTTTCTCTACATCCTCTCCAGCATCTGTCTCCAGATTTTTCAATGATCGCCATTCTAACTGGCGTGAGATCATATCTCAATGTGGTTTTGATTTGCATTTCCCTAATGACCAGTGATGATGAGCATTTTTTCATATGTTTATTGGCCTCATAAATGTCTTCTTTTGAAAAGTGTCTGTTCATACCCTTAGCCCACTTTTGAATGGGTTGGTTTGTTTGCTTTTTTCTTGTAAATCTGTTTTAGTTCTTTGTAGATTCTGGATATTAGCCCTTTGTCAGATGGGTAGTTTGCAAAAATTTTTTTCCCATTCTGTTGGTTGCTGGTTCACTCTAACGACTGTTTCTTTTGCGGTGAGGAACTCTTGAGTTTACTTAGATCCCATTTGTCTATTTTGGCTTTTGTTGCCATTGCTTTTGGCGTTTTAGTCATGAAATCTTTACCTATGCCTATGTCCTGAATGATATTGCCTAGGTTTTCTTCTAGGGCTTTTATGGTGTTAGTTCTTACCTTTAATTCTTTAATCCACCTGGAGTTAATTTTTGTATAAGGTGTCAGGAAGGGATGCAGTTTCTCCTTTCTGCACATGGCTAGCCAGTTTTCCCAACACCATTTATTAAACAGGGAATCCTTTCCCCATTGCTTGTTTTTGTCAGGTTTCTCAAAGATCAGATAGTGGTAGATGTGTGGCATTACTTCTGAGGGCTCTGTTCTGTATTGTCTTTATATGTCCTCTCACTGGCACAACCTATAGGAGGCTCGCTGGCAATTAGAAACGTGGTTTTCCCACTCCCAAACCCTGAATCACAAAATGAAGTATAAATAAAGGTTTGGTACTGAAAGAAAAAAAAACCTTAACAACTGACAGATTTAAATATTTGTTTTTCCTATGCTGTTGCACCAATTTCAAACTCCAGCACAATGTTGGGTACAAAAGATCATTGCCAATTCATTCCTGAATTGAGTGGCATATTTTTCAATATTTCACAACTTTTTGGCAGTTGAAGAACATTTTATTGGATGATTGTGCCTTAATATGTGGATAGCTATAATATATTAAGAGCTGCTTACTACAAATCAATAGTAAAAACCCAATTTGTACAGCTTTTTATACTTGAAAAAAATTTTAAACAGTGCAATTTTTCCTCCTCTTTTTTTTTCTTGATGGTCTCTTCAGGAGTTTATCAATTGTGTTACTTCCTTTCTAAGAACCAACTGTGATTTTCTGGATTATATTTTATGTTTGAAATATATTATTTAATTCTTGCCTTTATTATTACCATTTATTTTTCTTTCTGCTTAATTTTTCATCATTGTGATTTTTGAGATGTACACTGTCTTTTTCAACCATTCTAATATTCTAACCTGTTTTTAAAGCTACAGATTTTCCTCTAATCACTCCCTTATTAGCATCCCATGAATTTTGATGTATCATATGTTGACTATCACTTGGTCCAAACGATTTTCCAGTTTCCATTGTAATTAGTTGTTTAATAAATTTTTAGCAACATTAAATATTTTTTAATGTTTCTAATAAGATTTTATTATCTATTTTAACCTAAGTTCCTCTCACTGAATACTTTGGAGCTGATTTGATGCTGGGTTTTATTCCTTGTGAGAATCATTCTGTATCACTTTTATTAAAATTGTGTAGTCCTTCAGAATCACAGCTGAAAACCTGGGGTCTATTTCTAATTACCACTACTTTTATAAGTTCTGAGCTACAACTTCTGTGCCGTCAGCCCATGAAACTGTAGTATGCTCTGCTCAGTGTCTTCTCAGCTTTCAAAGTGACAACTGACTCAATGAAACAGACCTGCTAATTATCAAATTCTTTGTGTTTTTTTTCTTTCTGAGACCTTGGTATGTAAATCTTCTCTACCATCTAAGAATTTGTTCTTCTTGTTGTCGTTGCTGTTTTTATTGTTGTTAATCATTTACAATTTTTTTTTAGTTGTTTTCAGAAATAAGTCAGATTCAAAGCAAACTACTACATAGTTGTCAAAATGATAATCAGTAGACACTAATTTTTAAACACTGTTCTCCATTGTATGTATTTGTTCTCCATTACATTAGAATAAAAAATTGAACTAATTCTGTTCAATAAATATTCAATGCTTTGTTTTTCAAAATTGTTATTAGTAGTCGTGTATTATCTACTACATTTCACTCATTTAGACGAGATTACAGGGGAAACATACTGCATTATCTGTAATATGTAATAATGTGATATCTTGCATCATCAGCTTACATAGGACAAAATTAATTTTTTAGGGAGAAATCTATATAATGCTATTAATAAATAACATAAAATTTTAGTATATGAGAAGGTCAGAGCTTCTTATGTTATTAACTTTTCATACTATATTGCCGTGTACACGCTGTTTAATTCTCTTATCTTTTAGGATCAAAAAAATAAAAGAGCCAATATGGTATGTACTGTGTAATAGGAAGGAGATTTTTGTTTTTGTGCATATGTTATGGAAAACTTTCTAAATAGTTGCCAAAACTACACGAAATCAAATAAGTTGTAGCAGGAATATTAATTTGAAAATCTCCAAATAGATTTAATCTTAGCCAGAAAAAAATGACATGTCTTGCCATACAATCTTACTAAGACATACATTTTAAGCCTCTCAGGCTCATTTTTACAAAGCATATTAGAACCTCCATAAACAAAATTCAGGGATTATTTTCACATGTCGTTTGAAAGGTTAAAATTTAATTGACTATCTGTAAAATAAACCATATTGATTTATGGTGTTATTACTACACTTAAAAATGAGATATACATTATATGCCCATCACGTAACAGAGCTAGGTATGCTAATATACTTTAGGAAATAAGGAAGTAAATAAATTTATATAATGTGAATTGAGAACCTATTATACAAATTTAAAATTTTCACATGATTAGCTTCATGGTTCCCTGATTTTATTCTCCTAGAATTCAGGCTAGTAATTATATACATTGAGTATTTTTCGCCCACACCAAGTATGATCCCTGGCTTATTCCTGTAAAGAAAATGTTTACAATAAAACATTGTAAACATTGAAGGAAGACGATCACATCACTAGCTATTTTTTCCTACTGGTTTTTATTTCATCCCTCTTTAATATTTATTTTAAAAATTATAAGCCAGCTAACAGCAAGAAAACGTCTGATAATATCCTGACCTCTGATTTATAAACAGAGGTCATATACAATGCATACCTGCTCTGTGAATGTACAGTATATCCACTGCTTATTGCAAGAAAGCGAAATTGTGTACCTGATCTGAAAAAGATTACAATCTGCCAGATAAGAGTAGATTTACATAAGTGAATATATACACAACTGTAGATAATGTAAACATTGGTCGAAATGCCTTAGTTTGTATCAGTCTAGTTTAATGCAGCTAAGAATGTAAGTGGTTTGAAAACGATCAAAATTTTTCTTGCTTTAATTCTTACAAAGTAAGACTCAAAATCATATTGCAAATGCACTTGTCAAATATAGTATTATCTTTCTTTTTTTAAATTATACTTTAAGTTCTGTGGTACATGTGCAGAACATGCAGGTTACATAGGTATACACATGGAATGGTGGTTTGCTGCATTCATCTCCCCGTCATCTACATCAGGTATTTCTCCTAATGCTATCCCACCCCTATCTCCCCACTCCCTGCTGTCCCTCCCCTAGCCCTCCATCCCCCAAAAGGGGGGTGGCTGCATAAATGTCTTCTTTTGAGAAGTGTCTGTTCACATCCTTGGCCCCCTTTTTGATGGGGTTTTTTTCTTGTAAATGTGTTTAAGTTCTTTGTAGATTCTGGATATTAGCCCTTTGTCATGTGGGTAGATTGCAAAAAATTGTTCCCATTCTGTTGGTTGCCAGTTCACTCTCATGATATTTTCGTTTGCTGTGCAGAAGCTCTTTGGTTTAATTATATCCCATTTGTCTCTTTTGGCTTTCGTTGCCATTGCTTTTGGTGTTTTAGTCATGAAGTCCTTGGCCATGCCTATGTCCTGAATGGTATTGGCTAAGTTTTCTCCTAGGGTTTTTATGGTGTTAGGTCGTATGTTTAAATCTTTAATCCATCTGGAGTTAATTTTGGTATAAGATGTAAGGAAGGGATCCAGTTTCAGTCAATCAGAAAATTATCTGCAATTTCTTTCTCAACTTATTGTAAATTTTATCTCCTACTACCATATATTTTATGCCTCTCTAAAACTTGAACTTGTGCGTGTGTGTGTGTCTACTAATAGAAAGAGAGAAGAAACATATTTCTGTTCAAAGGACTAAACAATTTGCACCTGTGAATGTTTAGAAGACATACCTCTGAAATTATTGCAATTAAAATGTATTTATTTTTGGCACAAACAACTCACATATATTTTGATGGCATCACATTTTTTTATCAGTCAAACCTCCACCAAGAAACAGGAGAATATTTCTTCTATTAGAAATGGTTGATGCTAATTTCCACCTATTGTAATTACCATGGGCATAACACACCAAAAAGAAGTAAGAAGTGTGCTATGTTTAGCCAACAAATGCTTACTAAGCACTGAGTCTCTACTAGTCACTGTCTCAGTCCTCATAGTACCAACATAGCCTCCTATACAATGTTCTGTTCAATTGCTAGGCTCTAACTGCAATTGGCTATTAAGGACTTGAAACATGGCTTGTATGACCAAGGTGCATATTTTTTGAAACACAAGAAGAGACAAGTGGAGAGTCATAAGAGATGAGGTAGGCCACATCATTCAGGGACTTGTAAGCTCTACTAGAATTACTGACTTTTATAGTAGGCAAAAGAGTGTTTTAGGCAGAGAGATGGCAGACATTATCTGAATAATACACTGCAAAAATATAAAATTCATAACACAATTCCATAAGTAACAGAAACAAAATTCTGTGTTGAGCATGGTGCAAACATGTGCTCAACTCAGAGCATGCTGTAAACATGGTACAAACACGTTCTCTCCGTAGCTTCCAGACACAAGAGAATGTTTCTTTGTACAATACAAAGCTCCCATTTGTCCTTAAACAGTACAAGTTTCTTCCTCTTTTGCTGCACCAATATCGACCACACATAGCAGTGATATTTTTTAACTTACATAACTATTTATTCTTACTTCTTATTGTAAGACACTGGGAAGCAGAAATGCTACAGAAAGTTGGAAATTATAAATTTCTTGAGAAAAGAAGCAATGTTTTTTAATTTTTCTATTTCCCATTAGCAGTCATTGATGAGATGACTCCTCTAAAACTGTTTAATTCCAAGTCAATAATGACTTTCTAGTTAAATCCAAAAGACACATTCATTTCCTTATTTTCTGTGATCTCTTGGCATCATTTGGAAGTAACAGCTCCAGTGTTCCTCTTAAAAAGCATGTTTTTGGTTTCTGAGATAAAACCCCATCAGAATTTTGACCAAAATGCTTTGACTGTTCACTCTCTGTCTCCATCGTGGAGTGCTCCTCCCCTTCAAAACTAAAATTCCTTGGGGCCTTGCATTGCACTTCTTACTTTCCTTAGCCTACACAATTTCCCTGGGACACTGCATCTCATAGCATCAGCTGATACTTCTGTGCCAAACACCTAAACACTAAAATATCACACACACTCATATGCCTTGGTATTGCCTAAAATACGAACCACCCTCAAAGAGATGCACTTTCATTCTCCTCAGTTTTATCTATGTGAATAGCACCAACAAACAGCCAATTGTTTAAGCTAAAAACTTAAGGGCAGTTCCTGAGACCTGATAATCTTTCTAATTACTAATTAGGTCTGAATTATATGTTCGACATGTCATACATCAGAGTAGTTGTTCTATTTCTAGAAAATATACACCACAGACCTCAATACCAGGTGTCCAAGAAACTAAGTATTTTACAAGGTGATTTAAAGTTTAACTTGAGTTACTTTAGACAGCATGGGGGAATATTTCACTGAGTTGGCCTTCCTCCTTTCACTGAAGTTTAGACTATTTTGTTGGGAAGAGTTGACTTCTGTACTACTATAAGATTTGCAGTTTGCATCAGAGCTTCATGGAAGTAGCTGAAGCGGTCAACATCCTGCTGGGTATTGGTCATAGCGTGTGTAGTGTGTGGTAATTCTTGGATTCGTATTATGCCAAACTTGAGGAAAGAAACTTTGTAAAGACAGAATAGACCCATCTCCATGTATATATTTACATATTTTATATCTATGAATTATATGTTATATTTATATGTCTAATATTAATTTATATTTATATTTATATACCTATTTTTTCACAAGGCTCTTGAAATCTCCCAGATAATTTTGGTAATCTAAAAGAAGCCCATCTGTTTCACTTTTATCTTCTCTCTCCTACTCAGAGTAGTAGTTACTTTCTGATAATGGGGCAGGTGGTATCACATTAATAGAACGGTTTATGCAAATGACCCTGTAGTCATGTGACTGGGATCATTTTTTTTTAACCCATGCCACAAAAACACTAAACCTCCTTAAGGGCTTAGACTTTTAAAACGAAAAACCAAAGAGATATTAAGGCTACTTTTGTTTTCTTTCTTTTCCACTCTCTCTTTTAAAATGCAAGGAAATATGAGGATGATTGACTAGAAAGACTGAAAAAATTAAGACGTATATGTGTGTGTATACACGTATTTGTATGTGTGTATATATGTGGGTGTATATTTATATATATGCAAACTTAGACAAGCATCTCAAAATAGTATCTCATCATGCCATATATTATAATTTTCCATATGTTTTCTGGATTTTCTACTAATTCAAAATCTAGGAATGAAGAAACCACACATTTCCCTTGCCTTTATATTACTAATGGTGTTGATGTCAGGGATAATGGAGATAAATAAATATTTGTCTAATATAAATAGATAATTATTATAGGAAAACATTCTCTATCTTCCTCGTATGCAGATACATTTCTTATGAGTTTTTGTAGCAAAACTGCTTATTCCTGAGTCCAGATAAAAAGTAGAATTCAGAATAAAGATAAAGAAGGTCATTACTCTGATTCCAAAATCTTCAAAAAAATGATCAAATACCTTAAGGTTACAGTTAAAGCCTTATTCAGAGATCACATTTAGATCCAAATGAGGATTTTTAGGAAACTAACAATCAAAAGCAAAGTAGGCAGCCAGCTTAATATCGTTTTGAAGTCCTTGGCTTGTTTTATTGGAGATCTAATCTTTTGGATGTGCTACTGGGCATAAACCAAAGCCAAACACATTTAACTAGAAAAGCTTTACAGTTATTTCAGAACTGCTCAATGGAATGTGTTATTGCAGTTACAAAATGATGTTTTAAATCTGGCAAAATGAGTGAATTTTTCTTAGAAACCATAAATGTGTTTAGAATAATAGAGGACAATATTTATTTGAAAAAGAAAATTATGTTGCTAGAGCTATTTAATTAGAACATCAGTTCTCAGTTCACATGGACCAGTTAGTTCATGGTTATAGCACACCAGAAAGCTAAACTAATTAATTCCTACTTTTAGTTGGATATATCCTGAGTTACTTCAACTGAAGATTTACTGATTTCTCATTTTAAATACTAAATATATACTTTTAAAACTGATACAGTGTTTCCAGTCATAGGTGATGAGCTTTCCCTTCATTTACTTAATAAGTAGTTATTGAGTAGCTAGTATGTTCCATGAACACTATGGAATATGGTGTTGAACCAAATTAAAAGCATGACTGTGTTCACTTCCAGCATCTATACTGTTATTATTTAGCCCATCTCTCAAGTGGCTTTTCTGTGTTGAAGATTTAAGACAGAGAATTAAAATAAGTCGATACTGAGGAGAGCTCCAAGATGGCCGATTAACAACAGCTCAGGATTGTAGCTCCCAGTGAAAGTGCAGAGAGCGAGTGGATGCCGCACTTTCAGACGAATTTTTGTTGCCCACAGACCGGTAGATTCCCAGCAGAGGAGCCACGCGGGTTGCCAGCGTGACTTTTTGGCCGGCGCGGCTGTTTTGCCGGCGCCCCTGCATGGTGCTTCTTGGTGCAGAGTATACGGGACGGGGTGCCCTTTGAGTCAGGCTCGGCTGGTCCCATCCCCACAAGGAGAACAGCAATTGGAAACGCTGAGGACTGAGAGTTTCACGGCAAGCACAGCCGAACCAGGAAGGTCCAGCTCTGTGGGGAAGGGGTGTCCGCCAAAGGAAAACTAAGAAACAGAAAAAACTTCATCACCGGGCGGAGAGAGATCCAAGATGGCCAATTAACAACAGCTCAGGACTGTAGATCCCAATGAAAGCGCAAAGAGCAAGTGGACACCACAATTTCAGGCGAATTTCTGTTGCCCACAAACTGGGAGCTACCCAATGGAGGAGCCACTCAGGTCACCAGCGTGACTCTTTTGGCCGGTGCAGCTGTTTTGCCGGCACCCCAGCATGGCGCGGCGCTTCTCAGTGAGGAGTATATGCGACTGGGTGCCCTTTGAGTTGGGCTCGGCTGGTCCCATCCCCACAAGAACAGCAATTGGAAGCGCTGAGGACTGAGAGTTTCACAGTAAGCACAGCTGAACCCGGGAAAGCCAAGCTCTGTGGGGAAAGG
>CAUYLG010026575.1:0-62990 GCA_963573385.1 Cacajao melanocephalus | reverse complement strand
TCGCTCTGTTGCCCAGGCTGGAGTGCAGTGGCACCATCTCAGCTCACTGCAAACTCTGCCTCCCATGTTCAAGCAATTCTCCACCTCAGCTTACCAAGCAGCTGGGATTACAGGTGCCCACCACCACGAGTGGCTAATTTTTGTGTTTTTAGTAGAGACAAGGTTTCACCATGTCAGTCAGGCTGGTCTTGAACTCTTGACCTCAAGTAATCCACCTGCCTTGGCCTCCCAAAGTGCTAGGATTATAGGCGTGAGCCACCACACCCAGTCTGATTGTGTATAGCTTTCTAGAAGTTACACATGATTTGCAGGAGATATTCTCTTGTAATCTTTCCTTCTGAATGTATCCATTACTAGATTGACCAGCAAAACTGTGCAATCAAATTCACAGTGAAAAATCTCCTGATTGGGCTAAATATATATGTTCTGTTTTGTTGACTGTGAAAATCAGTATTGTCTTTTCCAAGTAAAGTACTTAGGATTTCTTATGGAATGTCAAAAGTAAACTTAATAAAGACATTTCCTTTTTAATATTAAATTTTTAATCAGCCCAGGATAATAGCAAGAACAAAGTGTCAGACGGACTCTTCATATTTTCCTATTAGAAAACAAAGCCTTGCATAGGCTTGAAGAAATAAGTTTGAGGCATGTTTGAGACAGCTTTTAAAAACACGGAAAGGCTGTAGATGCCAGGATTAAGCTCTGGCTTGACCTCTTACAGAGGGGGCAACCTCAGGCAAGTCACTTTCTTCTACTTCTGTTTTTCTCATCTGTAAGATTAAAATAAAATGGACAGGGGGATGTTTCTACCATCTTTCCTGGGTAGTTGTTAGGTTCCAGTAAAACAAGTTCAGGGCTCTGCAAATAGAGCCAGACAAGTGGGAAATTCCTTGTTCTCTTAACTCTCTGGTCCATGTGAGGCTGAGGGAAAATCTTTAAGGTGTCCCTGCAGCGCTACGAGAATCCACCAAGCAGAATCACTGGGCGAACCATCAGTGCCTCCTTCAAGGGCATGTTCTCAGAGGCCCTGGGGCATCCCGCTGGCACAACTAATGCTCACTGTCCTTCCCCTTGCAGTCCTTCATCCAACAGCATTGCCTCTGAAACATCTGGGGTTGTTCTTACCACTCTCTCACCAGCCGTTTTTGGCCTGGGGATTCTTTTGAACAGCTGTTACTCACCTGGCACTCAGGATGCTGCTGATGCTGCTTTTGGAAAGGGATAGGAAGCACCTTACCGTGAGGCTAGGATGCTTACTGGGCTCTCCTAAGGAAGGGCTTGTCTCAGCTTTCTCTAGGAAGCCAGGAAACGTACTTTCAAGGGTGAGACAGAGAACGCTGGAGGGACATATGGGGTGTAACACCCCGAAAAGTGCTTTGGGCTATGTTTAGTTTTCTAGGGCCGTCATAACAAATTCCAACACACTGGGTGATTGAAAACAACAGGAATGTATACTCCAACAGTGCTTGAGGCCAGAAGTCTGAAATCTAGATCTTAGCAGAGCTAGTCCTTTCCTGGGGACACTAGGGGACAGCTCTTCATTCCTTCTGGTGGCTGCTGATCTTCCTTGAGGCTGCATCGCTCCCATCTCTGCCTCTGTCTTCACGATCTTCTTTTCTTCCCCCCATGTCTCTCCTTTGGGTGTCTCATAAAACACTTGTCATTGAGATTAGGGCCCACCATGATTATCTATCTCTGGAACTTTAGCATAATCCCATCTACAAAGACTCCTTTCCTGAATTAAATCACGTTCATAAATTCTGAGGGTTAGGACATGGACGTGTGTTTTCAGAGGCCTCCATTCAGCCCACTGCCCTCTTCTGCATGGATTATAGATGACAGACAGGCAAGCAAGCTGTGTCCCCCTTAGGAGGCTCTGAAAATTGTACAGGCAAGAAACAGAGGTGGCTTGGACTAAACCTGGTCCAAGCAGTGGAGGCTATGAAATGTGTTCACATATTGTGCCTATGTGGAAGGCTGAGCTAACAGGATTTGCTGTTGAACTAAATATGTGTTATAAGAAAATAAGAGAAATCAGAGATGGTCCCCAGTTTTTTGACCTGAGCAACTAGAGGACAGGGTTTTCATTTACCAAGTTGAAGAACATTTGGGAAGGAAGAGGCTTGGGGTGAAAAGCAGGAGCCTCATTTTGTAGGTGCTGTGTTTGGGAGCTCTATCAGTTATCCCCAGTGCAAATAGCATGCAGTCGCTAGGAGATGCAAATCCACACATAAAAATGAATAAGACTCACTTTTCCAGGAGCTCATGGTCGTAGTTTGGGGGAGACACCCATGTAGGCAGACAGCAATAACCCACCCTGACCAGAGCTACAGAAGGCAAGGGAGCTAAGTCTCGTGGGGCCTACAGAAGCGGGCTGTGGCTGGACTTAGAGGGTTTTTTGGTGACCACCCAGGAGAAACCCCTCAACATTCACTGAGAAGCTTAATGGCAAGAAAATCACCCTAAGGGAAACAAGAGTGAGAGGAGGAGCAGCAGCAAAGCGAGGGGGCTTTGACAAAACAGAACAGATGACATCATTAAAGTCTGTTTCACAGGCTGAGAGCTCAAGGCAGTTCTGTTCTGCAGACTGGTCGGTATCCAGGAAGCCTGCACAACCATCACAGAGTGGGAGGTTTGCCCATAGCAGCAAGAGAGAATGTTACTGTGAAGACTGGAGATTCATCCTGGCCTCACCTGGAGCAACGGTGGAGGGTGTGGGACAGCCATGCCACATAGGACAGGATGGTTACAAGTACCTGGGAGAAGCCCCATGTCCCCCAAGGAACCAGGGAGACCTGTCTGGAGCTGATCTTTTTCCAAATGTGTTGCTGGGCAGATGTGAGACTCCAGCCCAGGTGCTAACGCGTGCGCCCCTTTACCTGGGGAAATAGTACAGCAAGTGCCCAGAAGCAAAATGCCGTGGCAGATCAGGGCTTTACAGTGTGCTGTCTTGACCAAAATCAAGCTCAACCCTGGTCACTCTATGAAAATAATTTAGTTTTTTCTTTGTTGACAGAGTCTCTCTCTGTCACCAGGTGGTAGTGCAGTGGCGGGATCTTGGCTCACTGCAACCTTCGCTTCCCAAGTTCATTCGATTCTCCGGCCTCAGCCTCCCAAGTAGCTGGGACTACAGGCATGCACCATCATGCTCAGCTATTTTTTTCTTTTTTTTTTTTTTTTTTTTGGATTTTTAGTAGAGACGGGGTATCACCATGTTGGCCAGGATGGTCTCGATCTGTTGACCTTGTGATCCACCCGCTTTGGCCTCTCAAATTGCTGGGATTACAGGCACGAGCCACTGAGCCTGGCCAGGAATTTAGTTTTTAATGGACCTTTCTTAGTTTGAACTAGTGGGTGTTATAATGAGTACACACATACCTCTTTGGATGGTAGTTTTTTATCTCTGTATTTAAGTGCACTTGTATATATATATATATATATATATATATATATATATATATCTCAATGTGTGTGCCTGTGAGATGTAATTAATGAAGAGAGAAGAGAGGAGAGGAAACAGATATAGTTGTGACTGTCACATACACATAAACTTTCTTTGTGAAAGTCCTCAGGTTCCTTCAAGTGAGAGATGGCAGGTGGGGCCTGAGCGCAGGGAGCTCTGTCTCCATAGCAACAACGTTGCAGCCAGTGTTCAGACAATTTCTCCCCCCAGCACTAAACCCCATCAGGATGCTAATGAGACATGCTGCCCCAGAGCTTTCAGTTGGTCAGAATTTTGAACTTCTGAAGGTCTTGCGTTGGTGTAATATTTTTTGGAGCAGGAAAAAGAAAGATTGGCAGAGAAAGAGCAGAGACACTACCTGGGTGGTCCTTCGGTGAACTGTCCCCACCTATGATCATTCTTCCACCGTCAGCCTCCGTCTTCACTTTTGATCAGGTGTGCCTGAAGGTACACTGCTCAACCCTAAGACTACAGGGAGCCAACAGTCTTAGGGACAAAGATGGAAGGCATCACTATTCCCCAAGATTTGAGTGAGGAGACCAGAGCTGTCAGGTACAAATATCAGTCTACTTGGTACAGTGGCTACTTTTATTTTTATCCAAAGGTTTGAAAAAGTGCATCAGGTTAAAGAAATAAGCAAGAGAGGTAAGTCTCAGCCAAAACGGATCTTAAAGTGGACAGGAACCTCTCAGAATCCCACTGTGATGGGTGATTTTATGTGTCAACTTGACTGGATTAAGGGATACTCAGATGGCTGATAAAACAGTATTTCTGGGTGTGTCTATGAGGCTGTTTCTGGAAGAGGTTCACATTTGAGTCAACAGACTGAGTAAAGAATATCTGACTCCACCACGGACAGGCATGATCCAATCCGTTGAGAGCCTGGATAGAATGAAAAGGCAGAATAAAGGCAAATTCACTGTCTTCTTTGGAGCTGGGACATGCACCTGCTGTCCTTGGATATGAGAGCTTCAGGTTCTTGGGTCTTTACTCCAGCAGCCCTGCAGTCCCTCAGGCTTTCTGCCTTGAACTGACAGTGACACCATTTGCTTCTGTGGTTCTCAGGTCTTTGAACCTGGCCTGACTTACAGCACTGGCTTCCCTGATTCTTCACCTTGCTGGTGGCATGTGTGGGATTTCTCAGCCCTCATAATCACATGAACCAATTCTCATGATATATCCCTCTTATTTATCTCTATTTACATATATATATATATATATATATATATATATATATATATATATATATCCTATTGGTTCTTTTTCTCCAGAGAACCAATATAGCCACGCTTGACATTATCTTGTTTATTAAGATGTGAGATTGGCAATGTTTTTTTAAAGAATAACATATTGTTAAGTGCCTTTAATATGCCTCCGTGTTTTCGGATTGCTTTTACCCTTCTCTGCTTTTTTGTCATCACGGTCTCTAGCCTGAGTCTGAAGAAAGTTATATTTTATTTTAAAAAATAATAATAAAAGACTATGAGCCCATCCAGGTCCTCTCTTCTGATCAGCAGACAAGCACAAAGATACTTGTGTACTTCGGTGAAGCAGTCAAACTTGGACGTAGCCATATTGATCCCATCCAGGGTCGGCTGAGTTGAGACAGTGATTGATGAGGAGTGAAGTAGCAACATCACTCAGGAAAAAAAAAAAATGCAGGTTTATAGGAATTTATTGACACAAAAACTAGCTGTCCCTTGTAATCAAGAGGAAAAACCCACAGGCACTGTTGTATTTTTAAAAAAATAACTGTGGCTTGTCAGAGTGGTAGGAATGGTGCGGGTCTGGGAAAACATCCTGGCAAAGAGGAAGAGGATGCTGGTGGGGTGAGTGTTGAAGCTGGCATCAGGGCTTCGCTAAAACATCGTATTTTGACATTTTTGGGTTTGGGAAGGTGGGCATAAGCTAAAAAATGGGTGTTTAATGACACGTGGGCTCAAAAATGAGATCCCAGCACTCACCATGAGGCCTTACGTTGGTGAGCATGGCAAGTGCATGGATATTCTCATGTAGCAGGACGTGGGATTCCTGATGGAGCATGGGGCTCCAGTAGGAATCTGGGGACTGAAATTTGCTTCTTCACAGGCTCTGATCCCTTTCCTAATTTAGTCTTTTGGAATATTTTAACATTTTGGGGAATACAAAACTGACACACAAGAAACTATTAATGAGTAGTTGATGACACATATATAAGATAAGTAAGAAGGTTAAAGTTATGCAGGTAAGCAACATGTTAAAGAATTGTGTTGTAAGAGGGTTGGCTCCATAAAATTTGGATTTTATAGGCCAGATGATATATGCTAATATCTAACACATTTGTTGGATGAAACATTAAGGGAAACTCTTCTTGCCATTTTTCTGAATCTACCACCATCTTCCCTGACTGAATGATCTCCCCAATCCTGTTATCAGATGCCTGCCCCATGTCAGTTAGGTGAGGAAAAATTGCTTTTAGATACTGGTATATTTTTCTTCCTCCAAGCCCCAATTAAAAAAAAAGGGTAACCTTAGTGAAAATCATGGACATTGCAGCGAATGTTGCCGGCGGGGCAAGATTTCATCCTTTAAATAAGGAAAGTAGCACCACACGGTCTTTTTATCCCTAAGGTTGTTCTGAATTTGCTTTTGAGACCCCAGCATTTTGAGATAGAGGAAGGATACTGCCATCAATGGAGCAAGTTATCCCAACCTCTTTATATAGCTTGTTATAAACATTGCTCAGAATATAAGCATTATTACACAAGAACTTAATTTTCCCCAATTTGCTCTCCAAATTAGCGGTAATGCTCTAGTCCCCAGTGCTCCATTTGGAAAGATTCAATGAACCTGTACATTGAGATGAACAACTTCACAATCAGATCCTGAGCTCTCCTGAAGCTGTTAAGCCTCGATATATATGTTTTTAATATTAGTTGATGTGGATTTAATATCAACCAGGTATCCTAGTTAATTAAATGTGTTGCTAGGAATATTCCCAAAGCTTAATTCAAAGTCATACTCAATGGCCTTGGGTACCATTTTAATATCACTATAGAGTATTATTGGTACATCTTGGATGAGCAATAAACACCAGGAAACAGACAATGAATAGTGTGTTTTCCTCGTTTTCCTAATACTAGCAATTTACAAAACAAAAGCACCACCAACTCTTTAGGAATTATCTTCTTGGTAACGCTCGTTCTCTCTCTCTCTCTCTCTCTCTCTCTCCCCCACCTCTCTCCCTCTTTTTCCTTCCCTCCCCTCCCTAGCAAGAATCCTAACAAAAAATAAAGAATACACCTCCAAAGCAAGTCTGAAAAGCACATTTGCCAAGACTGGACCGTAGAGAATTTTGTCCACAGAAGATAATTAGCAATGTTTGGAGAAAATGTTGATTGACATGACGGGGTTGGGGGAGGGGGGATGCTCCCACATATAGTAGGTGGAGACCATGGACGCTGCTAAACCTTCTAAACACACAGGAGAACTCCCACAACACAGAATTATCCCAACCACAGTGTCAGTAGCGCTGAGGCTGAGAAGTCTTGCTGAAAGTGAATAAATTTGTTGAGCACGAGATGTCCCCGTGTGTTAAAGGCACATTACATAGAGAAAATAAAGGCTTTCTTTCTGAAGTGTAGACACACACATTTTTGCACACATATGTGTGTGCAAAACTTGAACATCAAGGAGCAACTACTGCTCATTTTCTTCATTAGGGTTTCTCCTGGTTATTCCTATCCACACTGATATCATTTATCCCTGCATTAAGGCACTTATGGATAGGCACTACTGAAACACAATGTGAATCAGATCCGCCTTACTAATCTTAATTAACCAAAATAAATACATATCCATCTTTTCAGCTTTATCACAGACAATATGCTCCTTCTCTTTCTTGCCTAACAAGATAGATATCTCCCAGGACCCAGTGTGGAGCTAGCCTCAAAATGAGGGTTCAGTATATACTTGTTTGTTGATGGAATGGTGTATACTCACCTGCATATTTTATTTTGTTTAACTTTACAATTATTTGCTCCCTTAAATAAAACAAAAAAGAAAAAACCAAAATAATCCAGCCACAGAGGAATACACTAAAAACAAACAAATAAGTTCTACTGTGATTAGACTTGGATGCGTAATCGCAGAGCATTAGAAAGCTTGGTGAAAGAAATCATTTATTTCTTCATCACACACTTTAAAGAATAGACGCTATGTGACTATTGAGAACATAGAGATGAATGAACAGTTTGTGCATGGGGGTGTGAATTACAAGGTCTAGAAATATGGCAAGGCAAATAAACAACCCCTTAGATGGGAGGGGTTGTTATTCAGATCTGGGAGAGATCTGAGAATATGGGGTATAGATGGAAGAATCAAAATTTTCCAAATGGATAACAACACAAAGGAGTTGTATTCTCGACACAAGGGAAAAAACAGCAGCAAAGATAGAGGCATAAAAGCACACGGTAATGTCAGGCAGCTGTTACTCATCTGGAAAATTGAAATGTCAGGTGAGCGAAGTTGAAGTAAAGCTGAAATTCTAAATTGCAGATGGATAGGGAAGGGCTTGTAAAGCCATGCCCAGGGATTTAGCTTTTGCCTAAAACCAGAATTCGAGAAGGGGAGCTCTGTTTCCTCAGGTACAGGAGCCTGTGGGTGATACTAGGAGGGTTTGCATCTGTAGAAAGCTTTGGAGGCTGAGAAGGAATTTGATGGATAAGGTGATTAAAATTCAACCAAGAGACATCAGCTTGTTTAAACAGACAAGGAAGCTACAGGTCTGGGTGTGAGTGCTCTCTATGCACCTGGAAGACAGGCAAGGCAGGGAATGGAGACACCAGTGCAGTGCTCCTGGCAGACAGCTTTCCTTCAGGAGCTGGTGTACCCATCAAGCGGGCTCTGGTCCCCTCCTGGGGCAGGAGGATGCGTGTCCGAGTGGGGACCAAGGAGCTGAACAAATCTCTCAAGATTGCACTTTCTATTTGCTGTCCATCACTCTCTGCTTTCTGTCCTCCCTTGAAAGAGTGACTAAAAGAAAGCAGGAGCCTCTTTGCTTCACAGAGCTGCAAGACAACGCAGGAGTGAATAACAAGACCACAGTTGTGTGTGAGAAGCCGGCATTAAACCTGGTGTGTCGCCTCTAGATTGTTAGGCTTTCTTCTGACGACTGTGGTTATATCTTGTCAACGTTTCTCTTTTCATTGAGAAGAAATTCCTCATTTTCTCTCTTACCTCCCCACCCTTCTTTTAAAGGTTAATAGTTTTGTTTAATTAGAAAAACAGTGTACCCTTCTTATTGGGAAATTTGGGATATCCAGAAAGATATAAACAAATAAAAATACAAAGCAACCGTATGCTCAGCTTCCAGAAACAATCAACTGTCAATCTTTGGGAGGGGAGGTGGCATAATCAGAGGAGGATGTCTCCATATTGTATTTCAGATGATCTCCAAGGCTAGTTTGGAAATCTTATCACTAAGTAAGGAGTCCATGAATTAGAAGGAAAGCAGAGGGTACAGCTGTGATCACAGGTCTTTACCTACCTTTCTGCAGGTGACACAGGCAATGGTGAGCTGGGTGCAAGGAGACATGTGCCACCTCTCAGCACGAAGGCATTTAGTTTATCTTTAGATGGGGTAGCAAACAGGTGAGTGGGCCTTCTTTGAAAAGAGTGTGAAATCTTTTCAAAGATGACTGCCTACCAGGGCACTATTCCACGTGGTCATCAGCCAAAGATGTCAAAAAGCACAGGCCTATTTCACACTGACATCCAGCTTTTCTCCTTTTTCATTGCAGCCTGAAGAGCCAACATGTGATGGATTGATATTCAATTGCTAAACGGGTTTCTTTTCACTCAGTAGCTGATAGATTTGGGAAACTACGCTCCCTCCACGGCTCCTGATGATATGTGGAGCCAAAACTTTATTCATTAAGGTCAAATTATTGCCCGTGTTATGAGCACAGAATGAGATCCACTGGGGTGTCCTTGGATTCAATCCGTTCCAGGGCTTCTAAAAAACTGAGCACAGCTGTTGGGCACGGCCAGCTCCACGCATCAACATGAGGAAAGCTACCTGCCTGGTGTGACTCAGAGGACCTTCTGCTCCCAGAGAGCTTCTTAACTTGGTTTGCCTAAGATTTTTGCTTTGTTGGCACTGGAGATTTCACATTCAATGCCAAGAAGAAAGAAGAAAAAAGGGAGAGATGATGTGGGAAGACAGGAAGCAGTGCGTGTCTATCCACACTGCATGCCAGGTGTCTCTCCTTGCCTAGCTCTTCAAATCAGTAAGTGATGCTCAGACATTGTGAACGGCCACATGCAGCCCAGGACCCACTGGGTTTGCCTGTGATCCACTTGCTCTGAGCCCTATGGTGTGATGACTCCTGGCCATACTCCGCTGCCTTGCAGCCTGACTGACTGCTCCCCTGGAGTGGTTTGGAATCCTCTTTTGGGGAACTGGATGTCTTCTTCTTTCTCTTCTTCATCCTCTTCATTGTCTGGGCATTGCTTGGTGGTACCAGATGGAAAACGATTCACTTTAGCCTTAAACTATTACAACTTAGTTCTAGGGACATTTCAAGCGCAGTGTTATGCCGTCTTTATCCCATAGGACCTCTTGGGGAAAAAATGACACACAGAGTTCCACCACTCACTTGCCAGAAGCTGTATCACTCCCCACTTAATGAGTGAAATCACTGGCCCTGACCTCAGGCCCACCGTTGCTCCCTCTCCTGAAATCTTTTGAGAGAAATCTAAAAGGCCACCCTTACCTTTCCATTTTTCCCTGTGAGAGGGATAGGGAAGAAGACAGGGATGGGATGATTGTCTCTGATCTTATCAGCTTTGCGGCATAGCTGGTGCGTAGGTGAGCCAGAGGAAATAGGGTCAGCTTCTTAAAGCAGGTACTGCCTTTTCAAGCCTACAACTGCTCTCTTCTTGTATGGTTGCAAAAGTCCACATTTCTAAGTTTCACTCTGTTCCCACTAAGAAAGGGTGTGTTGCCAAGGAGGTAGGTTGGGAGTGCCCAGCCTGCAAGGGGCTCAGATTTTGTCTCAGTACTTCTCAGCCAGCCAGGAGGGAGCTGGGTAGGCCAGGTTCACTCCCACCTCTCCGGTTCTCTCCGCCATCATTTAATATATTGTTTATTATTTTTAAATTCTGTATTTATATTTATTAATTGTCCAGGACATGCCAAGCACTAGATTAGATATTGAACATCCAGCAACAACAACAACAACAAAAAGCAGACAAAATCCTTTGTCATCCTGTAGTTTATAGCCTAGCGGAGGGAGGTAGATGATTAAAAAGAAAAATAAATCAAATATAGAGTGGGTGTTATGGTGAGGGCTATGAAAAAGAAGAAATCAGGAGCCGGGATAGGGAATACTGACAGGGTCAGAGGTGGGTGAGGGCAGGCTCATGGAGAAGTAGCACTGGAACCCACGCCGGCAGCAGAGAGAATGGCCTGGGCAGGATGGGCAGAAAGGAGCTCTAGGAGGAGGAAAGGGAGGCGCAAAAGCCTTCCAGTGCTGGGAGGACTGAAGATTTCCTATTAGATTCAGCTAAGTCGGTCATTAGTGATCTTGACAAGCACAGTTTAGCCTTGGTGGAGTGGAAGGGAAGGATGAATACTTGATTGGAGTGAAATCAAAACATGGCAGGAGGGGATGGCTGAGCAATAGTGAGTGCACACAGCTCTCCAGGGGTTTCCTTGAAGAGAATCAGAGAAATGGGTAAAGTATCTGGAGAGAGAGATAAATTTAAAACAGGGGTTTCCTTCCTTCCTTCCTTCCTTCCTTCCTTCCTTCCTTCCTTCCTTCCTTCCTTCCTTCCTTCCTGCCTTCCCTCCTTCCTTCCTTCCTTCCCTCCTTCCTTCCTTTCCTTCTTCCCTCCCTCCCTCCCTTTCTCCTTCCCTCTTTCCTTCCTTCTTTCCCTCTTCCCTCCCTCCCTCCCTTCCTTCTTTCTTTCCTTCCTCCTTCCCTCCCTCCTTTCATTTCTTCCTTGTTTTTTTTTTTGTTGTTTGTTTTTGAGACGAGGTCTCACTGTCACTCAGGCTGGAGTGCAGAGGTGCCATCATAGCTCACTGCAGCCTTGATCTCCTGGGCTCAGGTGATTCTCCCACCTCAGCCTCCTGAGTAGTTGGGTCTATAGGCGTGCACCACCATGCCAGGCTACTTTTGTATTTATTGTAGAGATGGGTTCTTGCCATGTCACTCAGGCTGGTCTCAAACTCCTGGCCTCAAGCAATCCTCCCCTCGGCCCCCAAAATGTTGGGATTATAGATGTGAGCCACCACTCCCAGCCTCTGAAAATGGAGAAATAATAATAATATGCTTGTGAGAATATAGGAATGACCCCTAGAAGAGCGAGAGCTTTGGATGGTGCATACAGAGGGGATAATTTCTAGATGCATGTCTCCAAGGAACGAAACGATCATCTCGGAAAGGGAAGGAATAAAATGTAGTATGATGACTAACAGGCACATTGAGTTTTATGCTCATACATTGAAAGTGAGACCAGTATTGTGATTTTGGGTTTGTTCTCTAGTCCGGTTCGTCTACGTGGTGCACTTGTTGAATGGAAGAGAGTTGAATTTAACAAAAGATAAGTTGATGATGACAATAGGATAATGGGTCAAGTTGGAGACAATGAAGGAAGCAATTATTTTAAGCTGGGTTAGGGGAGAAATGAGGACTAGAGAGTGAAGAGAGACTTAAAGCCTCCCAAGACCAATGCCTCGAGGGAGTAAGAAGCTAGGAAGTGGTACAGGGAATGGGCTGTGTGGCTTTGAAATTCTGAACTTGTTATAGATACTGATGATTCTGATGCCTAAGACATATGAAATCTCAGTAGTTCACAGGCTATTCATATTGAGACCATGAGAACTGGCTAGCAAGATGGATCAGGAAGGTCATGGCTGAAGATATGGGATTGGTATTTGGTGTAGGTGCTGGTTGAAATCCTGGGAGTGAAAGGGTCAGAATTGTCCAGGAAACCAGAGAGGGAGAAGGTATGGACTTCACTTGCCTGTTGGTCTGAAAAAGACACCAGGCTTTTCTGCCACCCATGAGCAGTATACGTGAAACTGTCAAGCTCCTTGGGAGACACTGCCCATTTGTGCATATACATACCAAGAGGGCAGTGACTGAAGCAAGGTCCTGTGAATTTACAGACTTTGGAAACCTGAGTATTTCTTTTCAAACTTCACCATTTGCAAAGCTTTGCCAGAAAGCCGCACTGGCCTTTCGTCTTCCCAGGAATTACAAAATGTATCAGCATGATCATTCATTAAATTTGCCCATCCAGAAAGAGGTAAAACACCATGAAGCCTCAAATTTGAGTTCATATTCCTTGGCAAAGGAACGTAGAGGCGTCTTTGGGCAATGGGACCCAGTGACAGTCCTGCAATTAGAAAAGGCTTGGAGTACCACAGGTTTCTGAAATACTCTGCTCAATTTTTTATTGATTTCCTTTAGGAAAACACTAATTATGATTGATTCTCTTGACTGAATTACCAGTGCTTCCTCAGGCCAATTATTTATATATCTATATAGATAAATAAAATTGTACTGTCTTCCAAATTCACTGTCTTTCAACATTAGAGAGCCTTGAATTCTTATTTGCAAGGGAAGTCACAAATAACAACACTCTTTTCACTATGTTACTCTTGCAGCCCTTGAAAAGGACTGTGACAGGTGAAATGGTTGATCTAACTCCTGGAAATAAAACTCATGCTCAATAGCTTCTTCACCAGTGATCCCCACACTTTCACATGTTTGGGAGTCACATCTGGGGCAGGTTGGGGGTGGCTCTTTAAAGCACAGGATTCTTGGCTCCATACCCAGAGATTGTGATTTACTGGCTCTGAGGTAGGGCCTGTGAATTTCCATGTCTCTTAAGTTCACAGTTGATGCCAACATTACTGGTCTGAGCACGCGCTTGGATAACCACTGCCCACCCCACACTAGGCAGGACCAGAACTTCTATCTTTTTGTCTGAAAAGCTCAACTCTCAACAAAACCCTAAGATTATACCCTAAATACTGAGAAACACCTCTATTTGTTTTATAGGGCTGTTATAACAAAACACCACACATGGGATGGCATAAACAACAGACGTTTACTGGCTCATCGTTCTTGAGACTTCAAGTCCAAGATCAAGGTGTCAGCAGGATTGATTTCTTTTGAGGTTCCTCTCATTGCTTTGCCCATGACTGCCTTCTCGTTCTGTTCTCACATGGCCTTTCCTCTATGTGTCTACATCCTAATCTCCTTTTCCTTTAAAGGCACAAGTCATATTGGATTAAGGCTTACTCTAATGACATTATTTGAAGTTAATAACTTGTTTTAAAACACTATTTCCAAATAGAGTCACATTCTGGAGTACTGGAGACTACGGCTTCCGGATATGAATTTGGGGGGGATAATTTTGCCCATAACAACATCCCTCTGTGGTCTTAGCTTTACAAAAGCAGAGCATCTCTTAGAAATACTCCTAGGAAAGGCAGTGCTGGAAGGAGCCCCTTGGTGGTCGTGCATATCCTGGAGGGCCTCATGCAAGAGGAAAAGGTAGTGAGAGGGGGAAAGGTAGTGTTTGATGTGCCCCAGAATGGAATCTGAGCAGAGAGATGGGCAGGCCCAGCTTCCTGCAGACAATTTAAAGAGCCAGGTGGAGCTGTGCTGCTCCCAGCCTGACTTTGCTGAAACCCTTCTCCCTGCAGCTCCCACACTGCCAGCTTAATGCACTCCATTAAAGTTTACCGAGTCCCTGGTAATGCCTGGCTGTGTTCTAGTAGCTGAGGATGGAGCAATGAACAACAATAACAAAAATTCCCATATCCCTGCCCTCCTGATGCTTACAGGTTAGCAGTGAGACAGACTGTCACAGTGCATAGGTAGATATGTCCAGCAGTGGTAAATGGCAGAAAGAAGGGTAAAGCAGGCATACTGAGGGTGATGGAAGCAGCTCCTTCAGAAGGTGCAGTCGGTCTTCCCTGAGGAGGTGACCCTTGTATGCTCACGCCTTCACTTTCGGAAATCCTACGCCCTGTCTCACTTATTCAGGTAAAAACTGTCTTAAGGAAAAAAAAAATCTATATGTGGAAAAAACTTGAGTAGCCCAGTCTTTAAGCAAACACACACTTCCATAAACACACACAAAACCAAAACACAAAATATAGGTTGGAGAGAAGTCCCTCATTCTTCTCCTTGATTCTTCAAAGCTCTTCTTTTAGACCAAGAGTTCTGTTTTTTAATTTAATTTTTGTGTGTATAAAATCAAGGGGTACAAGTGCAGTTTTGTGCAGTGGTAAAGTCTGGGTTTTTAGTATAACCATCATCTACATAATGTACATTGTACCTGCTAAGCAATTCTCATCCTTCGATCTCATTTCACTTACCCACCCTTCTGAAGCTCCAGTGACTATTATTCCACACTGTGTGTCCATGTCTACACATTATTTAGCTTTCACTTATAAGTGGGAACATGTAGTATTTGACTTTCTGTTTCTGAGTTATTTCACCTAAGACAATTGCCTCCAGTTTCCTTCATGTTGCTGCAAAAAGCATGATTTCATTCTTTTTATGGCTGAATATTATGCCAGTATATATCTAAAGCACATTTTCTTTAATCATCCATTGATTGACACTTAGTTTGACTGCATATCTTCGCTATTGTACGTAGTGCTGTGATAAACGTGCGAGTGCAGGCATCATTTTAATATAATGATTTCTTTTCCTTTGAATAGATACCCAATAGTGGGATTGCTGGATTGTATGGTAATTCTCTTTATAGTTTTTTGCAAAATCTTCATACTGTTTTTCATAGAAGTTGTACTAATTTACATTCCTACCAATGATATATAAAAATTTCCTTTTGTCCTCACCAAGTTATTTTTTGAGTTTGATTTTAACTGATTCAAGACAATATCTCATTGTGGTTTTAATTTGCATTTCTGTGATGACTCGTGATGTTGGGCATTTTTCCTATGCTTCTGGGTCATTTGTATGTCTCCTTTTGAGAATGACTATTCATGTCCTTTGCCCACTTTTTCTTGGGTTTGTTATTGTTGTTGTTGAGTTGTTTGAATTCCTTGTAATTTCTGGCTATTAATCGCCTGTCAGATCTAGAGTTTGCAAATACTCTCTCCCATTCTGTAGGTTGTTCACTCTGTTGGCTATTTCCTTTGCTGTGCAGAAGGTTTTGGTTTAATAAAGTCTTGTTTGTCTATTTTTTTGGTTTGTGCTTTTGAAGTCTTAGTCATAAGCTCTTTGTCTTTACCAATGTCTAGAAGAGTTTTCCCTAGGTTTCCTTCCAGTGATTTTATAGTTTTAGGTCTTACATTTAACTATTTAATCTATCTTGAATTGATTTTTTTTTAATATGTGAGAGAAAGCAGTTTTTGCATATAGCAATCCAATTTTCCCAGCACTATTTATTGAAAAGGGTGCCCTTTCCTTAGTTTATGTTTTTTTCAACTTTGTAAAAGATCAATTGACTATAGATATGTGGCTTTACTTCTGGGTTCACTATTCTGTTCTATTGATCCATATGTCTATTTTCATACAGTACCATGCTGTTTTGATTATTATAGCCTTGTAGTATAATTTGAAGTCAGTTAATGTAATGTCTCCACTTTGTTCTTTGTACTTAGGATTGCTTTAGCTATTTGTGCTCTTTTTTGATTCCATATAAATTTTAGGGTTGTTTTTTCTAATTCCATGAAAGATGAAAGTATGCTTCTAGGAACTGCATTGAATCTGCAGATTGCTTTGGGTATCATGGTCATTTTAATGATACTAATTCTTCCAATCCATGAGCATGAGAAGTTCTTCCATTTGTTTTTGTCATCTACAATTTCTTTTATCACTATTTTATTGTTTTTCTTGTAGAGATCTTTCACCTTCTTGGTTAAATGTATTTCTTGTTTCTAGGTTTGTTTGTTTTTGATACTGTAAGTGGCATTGACTTCTTGATTTTGTTCTCAACTTGATCATTATTGGTGTATATAAATGCTACTGATATTTGTTTGTTGATTTTGTATCCTGAAACTTTACTAAATTTATTTATCAAATCTGAGAGTCTTTGGAGGATTCTCTAGGGCAGGCATGTCTAATATTTTGGCTTCCCTGAGCCACATTGGAAGAATAATTATCTTGGGCCACATATAAAATATACTAACACTATCCATAGCTGATGAGTAAAAAAAAAGTCCATTCATAAATCTCATAATGTTTTAAGAAACTTTATACATTTTTACTGGACCTCATTCAAAGTTGTCCTGGGCCACATACAGCCTGCGGCCCACAGGATAGACAAGCTTGCTTTAGGGTTTTCTAGGTATAAGATCATAATGTCAGTGAACAGAGATAATTTGACTTCCACTTTTTCAATTTGGATGCCTTTCATTTCTTTCTCTTGCCTGGTTGTTCTGGCTATGACTTCCAGTATTATGTTGAATAGGAGTGGCAAAAGTGTACATTTTTGTCTTGTTCTAGTTCTTAGAAGGAATGTTTTCAACTTTTCTGTGTTCAGTATGATATTGGCTGTGGGTTTGTTATATGTGGTTTTTATTTTTAAGTATGTTTCTTTTATGCCTAGTTTATTGAAAGTTTTCATCATGAAGAGATGCTGAATTTTATCAAACGTTTTTTATGCATCTGTTGAGATGATTATATGGTTTTTGTCCTTAAGTCAGTTTATGTGATGAATTACATTTATTGATTTGCATATGTTGAACCATCCCTGCATTCCTGGAATAAAACATATGTGATAATTGTGTTTTATCTTCTTGATGTACTGTTGGATTCTGTTTGCTGGTATTTTGTTGAGGATTTTTGTATCTATGTTCACCAGGGATATTATAGACCAAGAGTTCTTAAGATCACTTTAGAAGGGTCCTCTTTGATAATCTATTGAAATCTATACACTTTTTTACCTAGAAAAGTGTACATGAACCTACATAGGCAATTTTATGTATAGCCTTAATGTTTGTATAGATTCTTTCAAGTCTTCCATGGATTCAGATACAGACCCCTATTTACAATAAGAATGATGATAGTTAGAGCTATAATTTTTGAAAACTTACCAGGTAGTCTGCTAAAATCATAATATTCATTATTTAATCTAATCCTCACAAAATGATCGTATATAACTATTGTCATCCCAGCAGCCTCCTGCAGATGAGGAACCTTAGGCTCTGAAAGGAAAAGTGAGGTCATAGACTAATTAGTGGCAGAGCCACGGTGTGCCTTAAGATTCACAGTAAAAGTCATCAGGCTCTACATCCTCTACCTTTTCTTTTTTAAACTTTGTCCTTTGAAATGCTTTTAGATTTACAGCAGAGATATAAGATAGTACAAGGCTTCTCATATACCCTTCACCCAGCTTCCCCTAATGTTAGCAGCTCACATAATGCTGCCTCCCTTATCAGAACAACAAAAAATTATACCAACCAACTTAATTAAAAGGAAGGCGAGAGAAATTGCTGTATAAGCAGGCACAAAGGTGACATGCACAGCTGTCTTGGTTTGCAGGCAGAATGTCCAGAACAACTGAATTATCTGTGAAGTTTAACTGAACAATGACAGGATATTTGGGATTTCTCATAAAATCAAGAAAAGCTTAATGAGATTCAGTATTATCTTTAAGAGTTTTTAAAAATTATCAGAACACTCCTTTGCCAACAGTTTTGGGGCCCAGGATAGAAGGAGGCCTGGTAGTACTGGGAGGGAGGAATAGAATATTAGAGAAGCTGTAGAGTGTTAGAGAAGTCAAGAGTGTTGGCTTTGGAAATGAGGCTGCTGGATTGGAACTTATTAACTCTGTAACCTTTGGCATGTTACTATTGTCTTTGTGACTTCATTTTTGCATGCATAAAATGGAAATAACAATGGTCCTACCTCAGAGTGTTGATGAGAAAGTTGATTGAGTTAATTGGGCATTTTGAACAGTGGCTGAAATATAGTCAGTCCTCAATAAATTTTAGTAAAAATTATACTAATATTATCTATAATATATATTACATATATTATCATAGAAATACTTACATACTAGCTTATCTTGAACAGTCTTAAAGTCCAGTATAAGTTCCTTTGTAATTTCCATTTTTTCCCCAATGGATTTCTAGGAAGTCCACTGGGATAGGCATCCCACTACTACATCTTTTTAAAATTCGTACTTCCCCTTTCACCACTGAGCCATTATTCTCCCACAACTCCTGGTTCTGCGTGAAGAATAGACACACATTCTTCAGCGTGGAGAATATACAAGATAGAGTAAACTCTCTTTTGTTTATTGATTTTCTCTTAGAATAGCTTTAATATGTTATAAAACTAAAAGAAACTGTCACTCAGATGAGGATGTCATGCAATGAAGGGTATGAAGGTGACCTTGCCACTCTGTTGCCCTGTATAGTTTTTTGATCTTCAGAACAATGGGGTTCTGCTCCTTTCTCCAATAGTTGTTAGATAGAGCTGAGCGGAAAGGGTGGCCGTATCAGAGCGCCCTAAAGTCCAGTCACATGGAATGTGGAGCAGAGACTATGCTACATCTTCACCACGTTCTCATTCTGACTGCACCATCTGGGTTTTCCAAGCTTGGAATCTAGGGCTTCTAGGTTAAGGCTTACTCTCCCCTGATGTTGCAGGAGAATGAGTACCAGTCTCTTTCAAAGAAAAAGCACCACTGACTCCGCAATACTGGGTGTTGGTCATTCTCTCCATCTTCTTGCCCAGTTTGCTACTTCCTCACTGAGGAGGGAGAAGATTCCTCCCTGGTCATGCTTTTGTTAAGGACCACAAAGGGTCTGAAGAGTCCCAAGTTTATACAACCCCAAATCTTATAAGTAAGCTTCTAGCAAACATGCCCAGCCTCTGATATGAAGGTCCCATTATCGTTACTACCCTCGTCAGGAAACAGATATTCTCTCTTCCTTGAAGGGAGACACCATTTCCATCTCCAAAGGCTGTTTGCTATAGAAATGTCGCTTTAAGTTATTTAGGAAATAAACTGTCAATACCTCATCACAAGATGTACAGAAATGCAAAAGATCCATCAAGAAATATCTTCCAACAGTTTTTCAAGGTACAGTTGGCTAACCAGGTAATAACTGGTACAGACTAAAGGCTGTAGTTTCAAGGGAGAGATCTCCAGAGGGTTTCCCTGGGATAAGTCCAGGCATGATGGAGCAGTAAGCATGTGGGGAAGCCCTTACTTCGTAGGGCTAATGTTGAGAACCATTGGCTTCTTACTGAGTATCTAAAACCTCCTAAGCTTGGGGGAGGGTGTATTAATTCATCCTAGTTCATCTGTTCTGGGTCCTTTAATCCACACCTCACAATCAGAGAGGCACATTCACATGTGGCTTGACTATGAGGAATTCATAGGGATGTTTTCAACGCCAGCTCTGAAACCACTGCTCTCTGGCAGAATTATTCATCTTGAAGAACTTCTCAACCTTTTAAAATTATGCCTCCACAAGGAGTCTTATTAGATATATATGTTTTTCTAATCCCTCCTACCCAATGTCATAAAATTTTGATACCAGAGAATGCAGTATATCTGTTTATGTACCATGGCCCTTTGGAGGGACACAAACAATTGTAATATCATAGTTTTCTTGTGCACCCAAGAACCAATTTTGATCTCCATACCTCATCAATGTGGTGATGTCATCCACATTGAAAATGCATGATCTAGAAAACTCTTGCATTAGTCTGGGTTCTCTGAGAAGCAGAAACCAAGACAGGTTAAACATGTAAGAATTTTATTAGGAGAAATATCTGTATGAAAGTGTATGAAGGGAGGGAATCAGCTAAGGTATGTTTCTAGGCTCAGATCATTGAGGTCCCATTGTCTGTGGTAGCTGAATGTGGATTCAATGTCATTCACAACTAATCGGGGTATATAAATACCTGAGACTTGCTCTCCAGCTCTGCTGGGCATACCTCTCCCTGTTTTAGGTGACTCCACTAACCTCATGGAGAAGGCACTGGAATCCCTCTGATGGAGTGGGCTTGGGCGGACATGTAGAATAGCATCAAGAGCACTTGAGGCTCAGCAGGTTCTGTGGTGAGGTCCCAGCCATTTGTCCAATGACACTTGCACCTCCAAAGTTTTCCACAGTGCCATCTTTCATGAGGGCTTTCTCCCCCTCTAGAAGTAAAGATGGGGACTTCCTTGACAAAGGAGACACCAGGAATCTGCCTAAGAAGTTTACTCTTTACTTGTTTTTGGAGAAACTTAAAAATTTACTTCTATTCAGTACCTTCTGCTTCTCGTCCGTGTCCTGGTTCCCCTTACTGTTTGTTTCTCTGATTGTGGGCAACTTCTGTTCTCTACTATCTGAATGAATTGAAATAACAGGGTGAATCCCTTAGGTTTCTCAAAATGCATGAAGTGGGTGACAGAGCTGAGGTTTATGTGATTCCCACCAGCACTTTATTAAGCCTTGCACCCTCCCCTCTTCAGTGATGCAAAAATATTTCTAACCTTATCATAACCTGGGAGTCCTTCCGTCCTTTTTCTGCCGGGTGGTCAATAATTTAGCACAGGCTTCCTCAGCAGTTTCCAATCTGCCAAAAAAATCGCTTCAGAGCAAGTAGCTGCTTGTTTCGTGACTTACACCATGTGCGACCTCTAAACTTGCCATAATCCCCTGCATTCCCTAACGTCAGAGACATTTTGTTCCTGTAACAGTTCCCTGTTACGTTTAAACTATAATTTTGATTCCTTATCCACTGGGACCTACTGCATCTACGTTGACCATTTTAAAACCCTGAGCTTGGTATTTCATGTAATTCAAGCCCAATTGCATGGCTTCCTCTATCTCTGTCAACCCAAAATCCTGAAGAGAATGGGTCTGGATCTGATCTGGGCTTAGTATATCACTGATGGATTGTTTATTTTCTGAAGTAATGGAAACTTAAAAAATTATTTGTAGGATATTTACCATTTTGCAGCATAACTTTAAAAAATGATATTATTTTAGGCAATCTCTTCTCCACAAAGGTCAGAATAAGATAGAACTGTGAGAAGCTAAAGGGGAAAAGAGCTATGTTTAAATGTAGTATGTAGCATGCCATATTTGTCCCTCCCTGAGCCTGGAATTCCCCCCTGGGAACAAAGAAGGGGATTGCCTTGACATGGCCTTTCCACACAGCATAAAAGAACCATACCACCAGAGCAGTCCTGGGGAAAATGGGGCAGTCCTAGAAGGGAAGAGGGAGTCCCCTTGGATTGATTGATTTGAAAAGCTAAACCTTCCAAATATGCCAGCTTAGAGGAACCTCTGAGCTGGGTATGTCTGAAAGATAAAATTAGAGTCTTCACTTTACACAAGTTTTTCTTGCTCATAAATAGGAAGTTCAGTGCCAGGAAATATTACACCACTGCATGAATTAGGAATGTATTTAGCAGCAAGTAATAGAAAATTTGACCGAGTGGTTTAAGCCATATGATATATATGTTTACTTAATAATAAATCTATAGGCATTGGATTTTAAATGGGTACAGCACCTCCAAGCTAGAGCTGGTAGATCTGTCTGAGATTTTCTTGCCATTCTTTTGATGTTGCCAAGTGACTGCTTCAACCCTGGATGTAAAATCTTCATATGCATGTGCCCAAAGGTAGGAATTAGGAGAGTGATCAGAGCAGTCAGAGAGAGCAAGGAGTGAGCAAAACAGTAAGTGAGAGATGGTTCTTCCTGTGACCCTCTCATTTCATCTGGGAGAAAAATCTTTCCTGGTAGCTCCCCAGCAGACTTGGTCTTCCATTTCACTGGTCTGAATTGAGCCAATATTATTATTATCGGTCAATCACTCACAGAGGTGATGGTATCCAGATGCTCCACTGAGAACAACCATAGTTCATCTCCTGGGACCTGGCACATTTCCACTTGAACAAAACAGAGCATTGTTAGCAAAGAAGAAATGAAGCAAAAAGCAGTGTTTGCTATAACTTTAGAGGCAGAATCGATAGTCAGCTGGTGCATGATGCTGGTGCGTATTTTTGGACTTGGCAATGCATTCCCTTACTCTTTGTTAACTGTTTTGAAAATTATACCTAAATAAAAGAACTTTGGGGATAATCTGTCCCAGATTCCTACATGCCCTTCCCCCCACAAAAACAATTATTGCACTGATGTCAGTTATGGTATGTGTAGTATCCCACTGTAGAAAAACGAATACCCTCTAAGCTGTGTGGAGATCAGGACTGGGTCTTCCTCTTCCTTCCCCCAGTGCCTTTGGCACGCAAGAGGCACTTTAAAAATGTTTTCTGCCTGAATTAATGGGATGAACCCTCATATGATAGAAGAGCAAACATAGGCCCACTGAAGGGAAATGGTAAATTTAAAGTCATTCTGCTAGTTACGCCCAGAACCAAAACCACAAGTTGGTTCTTCTGATCTTTGATTTGATTTTCATTTGCCAATTTTCACATGCTACTTATCCAAAAGAAGACATATATACAGATTTTTAAAAATGTACCCCAAAAAATCAGCTTCTTAGAAAAAAAGCTATGAAGCTGGAGACCTAGGAAGCAGTTGTCTCACCTATGATCGCGTGGGGAGCTGGAGAGGTAATAGAAGACATGACCTTGAAGACATAAACGGCCATAGGAAGTGGAAGCTGCAGATGGGACTTATTTCAGGACTGGAAGGAAATGGTTTTCTTCTAGGAAGAGCTCTGTCCCTCATTTCTATCTGAGCCCAACTGCTCTGCAGGAAGACTTGAGCTACCCCTTCTGACCAGCCTCTCTACTCTCTGAGTTGACCATCTTGTTTAATATTTTTCAATGACTTCCTGAAACATGCGAACTATCTATCAGTTCTCCTAATTCAGAGGGTGGTAATGAGGGATGAATAAGGACTCTACATAGTCCTGCGTCATTTTCAAACTCTCTCCCGTTGGCAGAATGACACTTGTTTTATAAGACCACAGATAATAAGCATTTTTAATGTGCCATCTCGACAGTCACAAAGTCAACAAAACATGGGACTCTAGACACGGGTAATGTCTAAGTTAAAATCTCAGCTCCACTACCTATCATGCATTATTTTTTAAAAAGCTGCTTAACCACTTTATGCCACAGTTTCCTTTTTTTTTTTTGGTAAAATGAGGATAAAAATAAGAAACTTATGAGAATGTGAGGATTATACTACCTGTTCATGTTCAAAGTATTAGAAGAATATGTGGCATTTAGGAAAAATAAAAATAGTGTTACTTAGGAACACTATTTCATATTTCATCATATTTAGCTTGGAATTACCTTCATAATGCAAAACATAAAAAACATAAAAACAACTATCTTATTTACCAAGATGAATAATAGTTCTTTTTAATTTTTGTACATTAAACAAACAAAATTCTACATAACAAATACAAAGATGCTTACTGTACACCATTTTATACTTGTGTTGTTTTGGGTTTTTTGTTTTTTGCTGCTTGTTTCTTTTTTTCTTCCTTTTTTTTTTTGTTTTTAAATCAGGGTCTCACTCTGTCACCCAGGCTAGAATGTGGTGGCACAATCACAGCTCACTGCAGCCTCAACCTCCTGGGCTAAAGGAATCCTCCTGCCTCTGCCTCCCAAGTAGTTAGGACTATAGGCATGCACCACCATGCCCATCTAATTTATTTTTCATAGAGAAGAGGTATCAGTATGTTGCCCAGGCTGACCTCAAACTCCCAGCCCCAAGGGATCCTCCTGACTTGGCCTCCCAAAGCACTGGAATTATGGGAATGAGCCACCATACCCATCCAGATTTCTACCCTAAATTTTCATGGCAAATCACTCGTGGTCTCTGCTAAATGAGGCCTTAGCTAGGATGACTTAAATAGCTGGGGTCTGTAATAAACTCAGGCCTTCTTTCTTCACATACCTAGGCTAGCATTACTCGGAGACTTAAAATACGTGCACACAGCATCTCCATGTGGCTGGAGCATCTCTTAGTTGAGTTTTGGGTTCTGAGAGGGAGGCACCTATTTGAATCCGATGAAAGCTGTTTGGCTTTTTATGACTTATCACTTCCGCCATTCTCACTTGATTGAAGCAATCATAACTTCATACGTCTGATCCCCTGCAAGAAGTGGAATTATTGCACATTAGTTAAAAAAAAAAAAAAAGAGGCCGGGCATGGTGGCTCACACCTGTAATCCCAGCACTTTGGGAGGCAGAGGCAGGTGGATTAGGTCAGGAGATCGAGACTATCCTGGCCAACATGGTGAAACCCTGTCTCTACTAATAATACAAAATTAGCTGGATGTGGTGGCACATGCCTGTAATCCCAGCTACTCGGGAGGCTGAGGCAGGAGAATCCCTTGAACCCGGGAGGCAGAGGTTACAGTGAACTGAGATTATGCCACTCTACTCCAGCCTGGTGACGAAGCAAGACTCCACCTCAAAACAACAAAACAAAACAAAACAAACACCGATTTTCTCAGTTTCAAGGTTGTAAGCCTTATATATTTCAGGAGTATCTCTAACTTTTATGATTGTTGATCCTGAAATAAACATGACCTACTGTGATATATCTCAGTGTTTCCCTGTGCAGAACAGACTGCCAAGATGTTACCCTTCTGTTCCCAAATGGTAACATTCCAGGATTTTATTCCTTTTTCTCTCCCCTTTGGTTATCAGTCAAGTTTCTTTAGGTCTTCGAGAAACAACTAGTGCATCAGGGGATAAGATACTTTCCATAAATGCAGCTATCACCCTAGGACCAAAGCATAGCATGCTTTGGAATGCATTCTTTCTGTCTGTTTGTTTTGAGACAGAGTCTCACCTTGTCGCCCAGGCTGGAGTGCAATGGCACAATCTTGGCTCACTGCAACCTCCATCTCCTGGGTTCAAGAGATTCTCCTGCCTTAGCCTCCCGAGTAGTTGAGATTACAGGCACCCACCACCATGCCTGGCTAATTTTTATATTTTTAGTAGAGATGGGGTTTCACCATGTTGGTCAGGCTGGTCTTGAACTTCTGACCTCAGATGATCTGCCCGTCTAGGCCTCCCAGGAACGCATTCTTTTCCTCAGTTAACGCTGGCATTTGGCAGCCACCATTCCCTGAAGCGTCTGCGCTCAGAGCCTGTGCCTCTGCCCTCAAACGCTGTAGACCCTTCTTCCTCACTCTCTGCTCGTTCCCTTTCAACCTCACCATTGCTCATTCCTCTCTGCTGGGATGAGCAATTGGTGCCTTCTCACACCAGAGATGGCTTCCATCTGGCCAGAACTGTACACGGAGTCCTGATTCGTGTGAAGAAAGACTTCTGGGAGCCCATCTTAAATGTAGTACCTTTTTACCATCTTGAGAAGACTTCAAGGTGAGGTTTGCCTCAGTTCCCCAAGCTTCTTTCTGAAGTGCACTGAGGTTTCTGAGCACCCTCTTCAAGGCAGCTCCTTTGCTATCAAACGCACACCTGTTGCCGGCCATCCAGCCTCCGGGCTAGAGCTCGGGAAAAGCTGCCATGTCAAAGCCACCCACCGTGCAACCGGTTCCCTCATTCCCAGCTTTGCTCTTTCTCCAGTGACAGGCTTAATGTTTCCCCACCTGCTGTTTTGAAAAAATAACTAAATAAACCCAAGGGAGAATTCAACAGTTTTAGGGAGGATGCCAGAATGCCAAAAAGAAAGGATTCGTTCCTAGAAGAGAAATTCTGGAACACCAGCAGTACATGCTACAGACCCCAGGACCCCAGTTATAGAACCCAGGGTGTAAGCCATTTTTCTATGAAGAAGTTTGGGTTTGTTTTGCTTTTGGTTTAGTTCGGTTTATTTTTTTCCTAATGAGTTCTGTCTCCATAGGTATTTTTTTTTTCTGTAAGATAGGGGTTCTGCTGACACTGTTTTGCTTGAAGGGAGGTGGGGACAGCTGAAACTCTGGTTAGCAGTTCTTATGCACAAAAGTTAACACATTGTCCCATGGCAGTTGACTCCTGCTGCCAGGGTTGGCTGGGACTGCAGAGTAGTGACTGCAGGACTCCAGGCCCCCTGCTTCGATTTCCAAATGAGATCCTGCCGCGGGCAGCAGAGCTGCTGCCTTTTGTCAGGCCCTCCTGGTGCATCCTTTACAGATAAGTGGGCTGCAGCTCCTGCCAGATGGGCTGCTGATGGTGCAGCTGCCCCAAGTGAGCAGCAAACTCAAAAAAAAAAAAAAAAAGAGCTGATGGAAATGGGTGTGCTGAATAAATGCGCCTGTCTTGGGGAGAGCAGCACGTTGTTTGTCTGGGGAAGCTCCCTGGAGCTTAAGTACATATTGATGGAAGCCAAACAGAATGTCTGAGAAATCTTGCCTTCTGAAGTCAAAATCTGCCTGCTCTGAACATAAGGTGTTGAGCTTTTCATCCCATCCTCTTGGGGATCAAGTTCTGTGGCTGTTTGGTGGGGTAATTACAAATGTGGACTCTGGAATGAGATTGGGTTGGAATGCCCTCTGCCACTTCATAACAGCAAGAACTCAGGCAAGTTAATGAACTCTGCTAGGCTTCAGTTTCCTTATTTGTAAATCTGGGAGGCTAATATCCATCCGTCTTTGAGGATTTTTATCATAATTAAATGAGAAAACACATGCACAGCACTTTGCATGGTGCCTGGTAAAAAGAACATGAGCATCGCAGTCGGACAAATGTGCGTAGTATTCCTGGCTTGACTACCCACCAGCAGTCTGACCTGGGGAAAGACATAATCTCTGGGAGCCTCAGTTTATTCATCTGTTTAATGGCTTCACAACCATTTTCTAAGTGGTTATTATTAAAATTAAATGACAATTTATGAATGTGGGGAAAGCACTTATGAGAGGCACATACATGCTGATTTCACCTTCTTTTGTCTACCCCCATGTGCTCTGGCTTATCTGGGGCCTGTGGAGGGAGTGAGTCCCCCACTACCATCATTGATTTATCAGGGCCAGTAAGGACTTGCCTGCCAGGACCTTGCTGGGGATTCCATGCATCCAGTTCACTATTGAAGTCAGGAATGGATTTTTCTACCTGAAGTGACGAGAAGAAAAAGTGCATTAATGTGGAGCCTCCACACCATACTTTTCACAAAGACCAGTAACCAACCCTGAAAGGTGCAAGCCCAGGATTTATATGTGTGATAAGTCACAGCTTTACCTACCTTTTTCTAGACCACCACAATGAGCTGAAAAAAGAATGTGTGAAAGTCATTTCCTTCTATTTAAAAATCTGGACCTACACTGTAGAATATAAAATAGCCTGTAAGCTATTTCTGAAGGAAAGACTCACTTGAGTAAAAGAGAAAAGAGACAGAAGCAAAAGAAAAAACAAACAAAGGGGAATTCAAGAGCTGCAGCTAAAACAGAATACGACAAAGAAAGTTCACATTGTGGGTGCCAATGATTTAATTAGCACAGCAGCAAGGGAAGGGGGACAGGAAAGGAAATGAGAAGGAACTGAGTTGGGGGACACCTCTTTGCACCTCTCACCTCCTTACTCAAGAGATCAGCTCTGAAATGTGGAGACCACCTGGTAAGGTGCCCGGCAGTCACAGGGTCTTTTTTCCATGTGCTGGTGCCAAGTCTATTGGGCACTGCAGCAGGCCTGAAATGACCTGAGTGAAGACAGCCTCAGGTATACCCGATGTCTTTGTGCCACTGAGGTAGGAGGTAGAGTGTAGGAGACAACCATGATCACTTAATTCTGTGACTAAACCTCAGTTGAAGATAGAAGAGATGGAACATGTGCTTGGGGAGGGAGCCAGGGTAATGATGAAAGCTGGGACACTGGGGCATCCTAAGGTTGTCACGGTCAAAGGCCGAGCTCCGAGAGCACAGGATATCTGGGAGTCTATCACCACTGCTGTTTACATTGGATGCTTCACTATACCCAAGTTTCAGCAGTTGGGTAAAGAGAGCTGCAAGAATTATTGCTTGTATTTGTCAAATGGGAAAAACAAGTATGGTCATTATTTGAATCAGAGAATTAGTGACAGAAGGAATCTTGGTTATATATGCTCACCAAAGGAATTGATCATGGCTCACCATAAACCCAGAGATCTGTACATACCAAAGCTGTTAGCACAGGCTGAAAAGATGAATGGGACAGAACAAAAGAGAGAGAGAGAAAAAAAAAAACCCAAACCCCAAACTCCTCTTTAAAATCTGCAGCAACAGAAGATTCAGCTCCTAGCAACGGAGACAAAGGAAAACCAATGACCTTTAAGATCACCAAATCCAATCCCCTCATTTTACGGATTAGGAAATGAAGGTCTATATTATTTTTAAAAGCTTTTCATCAATGAAATGTGTTTCTGTAGTTTCTGTAGCTAAGCATGGAATTATTTCCACTTTAATGTTTGAGATTGATTTTTTTTTTCAAATGGGCTTTTTCATGAGGTACGGCTGACCTCCCAGAAACCAATTATGCATCAGAGCAGTGCAGAATGCTACATGAAAAGTTAACCTTCAAGGAGCTATAACACTTCACACAACAAGAAAACTGCGCCTTTACTCTGAGTACCATTCTCCGGACCATATGCAAGCCGCATACTCTAGAAGCCCTCTCTGCTGCCTTGAGTCAAATCATCCCCAATGCCTTTCATCTATTTTATCATACTCATGGCAGCCTTGAGCTCCCCCTAGGTGTCCACTTTTGTTCATAATTGCTGGACTTAGGGAAAAGTGTGAGGGACTGAACCAAATCCGCTGACTTCATATTGATTATATGCTGAAACTCTCCCCAGGCATCAGGGAGTCCATCTAGTGAGCCACCAGACAAATCAGCAATGTACCTTAGAGCAGATGATCACCAGATGATTCAAGCACATTACATTTATTGTGCACTTTATTTCTATTATTACTATGTTGTTAAACAGATAATGAAATCATTATAAAATTCACCATAATGGAGAATCAGCAGGAACGCTCATCTTGTTTTCCTGCACCTAGACAGTTCCATCTGGGGGTGATGGGAGACAGTGACAGATCATCAGGCATTCGATTCTCATAAGGAGCATGCAACCCTGATTTCTCATATGTACAGTTCGTAATAGGGTTCATGTTCCTATAAGAATCTAATGCTGCTGCTAATCTGACAGGAGGTAGAGCTCATATAGTAATGCAAGTAATAGGAGCAGCTGAAAATACAGAGGAAGCTTGACTCGCTTGCTCACTGCTCACCTTCTGCTGTGCACCCCAGTTCCTAACAGGCCATAGACTACTACTGGTCTGTGGCCTGCGGATTGGAGACACCTGCCTTAGAGAACAGACTCTTCCTACCCGATCTTTGGTGGTCTGTTAGACAATGCTGCCTCTGGACAGTTTTTGGGAAACAACAATTGGATCATTGGAGGGCTGAAGCCTTTGAGGCAAGATAGAGGAAGCCCTGTTATAGCACTGATGTGATGGGAATTGTAACTCTTTACTGCCAACACTATGAAGAATACAATGGAGTAACAGCAAGGACTTGTCATAGATCCTGCTCCCATGAGTCTCCCTACCCAAGGCACAGCATCAGATGCAACCTGTCTCACCCGCCTTTTGTTTCATCTAGTTTTGCAGCAACCAGCTCTGTAAGAATTGCAAACACACAGTCACAACCTAGAAGCATCCCAGCTTACCCCTGTGCTAACTTCCTCTTGCTTCTCAGTACAGGGTTTCTCTGCTCAGCACCATGCATGGGTGACTTGTGGGACAGACCTTAACTAGTAAAGAATGGGGCAGGCTTATAGCACTTCTTGGTGGATGGTCCTCAAGGGCAGAGCAATATGTCAGATTTAATGATGATGGTGTCATCAGTGACTTTTGGACTGTCTCTCTCTCCTTCTGTGCTACATTCTCCTTACCCTTCTGTTCTGTGGAGTTCCCTGTAAATGAAAAGCATAAAAGCCTCTGCTTCAGGCTCGGTTTTCTGGGAGCCCAGGCATAGACACGTACTCACCTTCAAGGACATTTCTCCTGCTTTCAATTAAATTGGATTCAGCTTTCTGGTCTGCCTCACTGAGGGAGTGACTCAGATTCTGCAGTTGGTTTAGTTTTTAATTTTGGCCACCTAGACTGAATTTGCCTTCTTTTGACAAAAGAATATTTTTTTTTCTGGCAATTTGCCTCTTCTCCACTCCTGGTTATGCAGGTCTCATGGAGCTAATTCCAATCCCAGCTCAAGGAGTAAACACATGGTTTGGTTCCAGCCAATCTGAACGCCATATACCTCTGACTAGTGGCTGGTCAACAATGGTTATATAATCCAAAATGTCCTAATGTGACATTAAAAACCTATGCCAGGACTATTGGATAAGACACAAATTTTCTTTTCTATGGCCCTTGAAGGCCTGAGCCTAGAAAATGTGATAATGGTGCTGCCACAGCCATCAGGCCAACCCAGGAGGAAAGCCATCTGAGAATGGATCCAACACCAAGAAAAAGTGGAGCTCAGAAACGTCAGGATCAGGTGGCATAGCTTGACCATGCTCTTCCATCTCATTACTTCCCACTGAGCTATGGCTGACACCCTAGATTTTACGTTCATTTGAGCCAATACATTTCCTTTATGCTTAAACCTGTTTTTGTTGTTGCTTATTTGCAACCTAAAGAATTGGCCCCAATCCTATTGACATTTTTCCACAAGATAGAGAAAGAGGGAATCCTCCCTAAGTTAGTCTATGAAGCCAGTATCACCCTAATACCAAAACCAGAAAAGGGCATAACCAAAAACGAAAACTACAGACCAATATCCCTGTTGAACACAGATGATAAAATCCTTACCAAAATGCTAGCTAACTGAATCCAACTATCAAAAAGATAATTCAGCATGATTAAGTGGGTTTCATGTCAGGGATGCAGGGATGGCTTAACATACGCAAGTCAATAAATGTGATACACCACATAAACAGAATTAAAACCAAAAATCACATAGTCATCTCAATAGGTGCAGAAAAAGCATTTGACAAAATCCAGCATTGCTTTGTGATTAAAACCCTCAACAAAATTGACACACATGAGACATACCTCAATGCAATAAAAGCCGTATATGACAAACCCACAGCCAACATTATACTGAACAGAGGAAGAAGCAGTTGAAAGCATTCCCTCTGAGAACTGGAACAAGACAAAGATGCTCACTCTCATCACTTCTATCAACATAGTAATGGAAGTCCTAGCCAGAGCAATCACAAGAGAAAGAAGTAAAGGGCATCCAAATCAGTAAAGAGGAAGTCAGACTGTCGCTGTGTGCTGATGATATGGTGGTATACCTAGAAAACCCTAAACACTCCTCCAAAAAGCTCCTAAAACTGATAAATGAATTCAGCAAAGTTTCAGGATACAAAATTACTGTACACAATCAGTAGCTCTTATATACACCAACAGTGACCAAGCTGAGAATCAAATCAAGAACTCAACCCCTTTTACAATAGCTGCAAAAAAAAAAATACTTAGGAATATACTTAACCAAGGAGGTGAAAGACCTCTACAAGGAAAACTATGAAACACTGCTGAAAGAAATCATAGATGACACAAACAGATTGAAACACATTCCATGCTCATGGATGAGTAGAATCAATTTTGTGAAAATGACCGTACTGATAAAAGGAATCTACAAATTCAATGTAATTTACATCAAAACACCACCATCATTCTTCACAGAACTAGAAAAGACAATTCTAAAATTCATATGGAACCCAAAGAGAGCCTGCATAGTCAAAGCAAAATAAAGGAAAAAGAACAAATCTGGAGGCATCACATTACCTGACTTCAAACTATACCATAAGGTCATAGTCACCAAGACAGCATGGTACTGGTATAAAAATAGGCACATAGACCAATGGAACAGAATATTGAACTCATAAATAAAACCAGAAACTTACATCTAACTGATCTTTAACAAAGCAAACAAAAACATAAAGTGGGGAAAGGACATCCTATTCGACAAATGGTGCTGGGATAATTGGCAAGCCACATGTAGGAGAATGAAACTGGATCCTCATCTCTCACCTTATACAAAAATCAACTCAAGATGGATCAAGGACTTAAATCTAATACCTGAAACTATAAAAATTCTAGAAGATAACATCAGAAAAACTCTTCTGGACATTGGCTTAGGCAAAGACTTCATGATCAAGAACCAAAAAGAAAATGCAACAAAAATAAAAATAAATAGCTGGGACTTAATTAAACTAAAGAGTTTCTGCACAGCAAAAGGAACAGTCAGCAGAGTAAACAAACAGTCCCCAGAGTGGCAGAAGATCTTCACAATATACATATCCAACAAGGACAGATATCCAGAATCTACAACTAATTCAAACAAATTAGCAAGAAAAAAAACCATCAAAAAGTGAGCCAAGGATAATTTTCAAAAGAAGATATACAAATGGCCAACAGACATATGAAAAAATGCTCAACATCACTAATGACCAGGGAAATGCAAATCAAAACCACAATGTGATTCCACTTTACTCCTGCACGAATGGCCATAATCAAAAAATCAAAAAATAATAGATGTTGGCATGGATATGATGAAAAGGGTACATGTCTACACAGCTGGTAAGAATGTAAACTAGTACAACCACTATGGAAAACAGTGTGGAATTCCTTAAATAACTAAAAGTAGAACTACCATTCCATCCAGCCATCCCACTACTGGGTATCTACCCACAAGAAAATAAGTCATTATATGAAAAAGATACTTGCACATGCATGTTTATAGCAGCACAATTTGCAATTGCAAAAATATGGAACCAACTCAAATGTCCATCAATCAATGAGTAAAGAAATTGGACATACAAACACACACACACACAACTTTTTATGGCTGAGTAGTATTCTATTATATATATAGTAGTATTCTAATATTATATAGTAGTATTCTATTACATATATTAAACTCATATGCTTTTCTTTTCTTTATAATTTTATCATGTTTGTATCCCTTATTACAGTTTTGTATGATTTTTAACTATACATAAATGCAATGTTAGTCTTTATATTCTTCCTTGACTTGCTTTTTAAACTCAGTACCATACTATTATATATATGGAATACTACTCAGCCATGAAGAGGCATTCCATTATATACATAAATTGTATTTTATATATATATTATACATATATAAATACATATACAAATTCCATTTATATATATTCCATTATAGATCTATATAAAATATAGATATTTATATATATATGATTTATATATATATATCTTTCTCTCTATATATAGAGTGAAAGAGAGAGATATATATATAGAGAGAGAGAGAGAGAAAGAGAGAGGGAGAGAATTCCATTATATCTATATATGATGGAATATATATATATATCTATGAACACTCAGCCATAAATATATACACACACATACATACCACAATTTCTTTATCCACTCATTGATTGATGGGCATTCTACTATCGATGGGCGTACTACTCAGCCATAGAAAGGGATGACTTACTGGCACTCACAGCAACTGAGATGGAAGTGGAGACTATTATTCTAGATTAAGTAACTCAGGAACGAAAAACCAAACATTGTGTGTTCTCACTCATAAGTGGTAGCTAAGCTATGGGGATATGAAGGCATAAGAATGATACAATGGACTTCAGGGATTCAGGGGAAAGGTAGGGAAGAGAGTGGGGGATAAAAGACTACCAGTTGGGTTCAGTGTATACTGCTTGGGTGATGGGTACACCAAAATCTCACAAATCATCACTGAAGAACTTATGTGACCAAATGGCACACTTGTTCCTCAAAAACCTAGGGAAATTAAAAAAAACTTAAAAAAAAATCTCTGCTATATTCCAGACCTTTTACTACACCTTCAGAGACAGCCGCTATGTGGACATTTGTGTTAAACTCACATGCTTTTCTTTATAATTTTATCATATGTTCTTATTCCTAATTTATTACAGTTTTGTATGATTTTTAACTATACATAAATGCAATCTTAGTGTTTATATTCTCCCTTGACTTGCTTTTTAAACTCAATACTATACAGTAGGATTCTTTCATCTTATTGCGTGTAGCTGTAATGCATTTATTTTTGATGTTGTATGCATACACTACAATTTTTTTCTTCTTTGGGTGAGAATTTATTTCCAGGGTTGTTTGCATTATTGATATTACAAACAACTGTGATATGAACACTCTGGTACATGTATCTTTGTGTACATATGCAAAGATTTCTTTGGGGTTTATACCTAGGAGAAAAGTCTTTCTGTTATAGTTTATCTGCACTTTCAAATTTACTAGATAAGTAAAAATTGTTCTTTAGTTTTCTTTTTTACTAATGTACACTCCCACAAACCATGAATAAGCATAGTTTTTTCATAATTTCTCCAAAACTTGATATTATCAGACTTTACTCTTTGCCAGTAATAATAGCTATAAACTTGTATCTCATCATGTGATTTCAGCTTACTTTTATTTTTCTAATTGGGAATGATATTGAAATCGTAACTATATTGCAAGAATTTCATCAATGTTTCCTCTGAAGGTAAAAATTATATTCCGTATTAATCATCTTTTCTTTTAAAATGAGCACTGGACCAATTTATTTAATTAATTAATGAGAAACTAAGTAACATGGTGAATCTTTTTAAAGAGAATTGGAGAGTGACCTATTTGTAATCATTAAAAGAATGCTTAGATGAGATGGTTAATTTTCATACAAAATTAGTTAACATGTACGGTGTAATAAAACTGCAACTTTGCGGATGATCTCTTTTATTATATAGGAATCTTTTGGATCTCTACCAAGCAATTGTTTTTTCATTCCTATCAGACAACAATCCTTTACATTGCTATCACTTTTCTATAGGTCACCATCTACAGTTTTAGAGTTGAAAACTACCCTAATCAGTAGTAACTAGCAAGTCAAAGAGAACATTTCAAGAGCAGGGGTTGGGAAATTTTTCCTGTAAAAGGGCAGAGAGTAAAGGTTTTGGCTTTGTGGGCTACATGGTTTCAATAGCGAGGACTCATCTTTGCCTACATAAGAAGCCACAGGCAATTTACCAATAAGGTGATCACAATATTTGTCCTGTGGGTCAAAGTTTGAAGACGCCTGCTCTGGATAATTAGATAATCCACATGTGAGTCTGTGAGAAAATTGAGGAGACACTCAGTTCCCTTTGATCTAGTTTTAAGGTTTGAATAATTATTCTTAATGCTTCCCTTTTGATTATAAATAATCTCCAAAGATTATTATTAATTATGAAAAGCTGATCTCATTGTATTTGGGCCTGATTCATGTACATAGTTGCAGCAAAAAGTGTTAATTAACACACATAAGCAACCTTTTAATACTGTCAGCAAATCTAGAGTCCTATGACATTAAGCAACTTGTAAGACCAGAAAATTAACTTCTGTCTAGAGAAACGGAATCATTTCTCTTGTTTCAGAGAGTTTTATTGCTCTTGTTTTTGTTTTTGTTTTTTTTCCTAATCTGAGGTCAGGAAATGAAACCCAAGACTTTGTCTCTACTAGTTTTGCCTCAATGTCTATAAAAGTGGGTACGTTGCTCTCTTCTCTATGAAAGTTCCTGGCCAGCCAAGAGGTAGCCTTTTTTACTACCTGTAAGGATTGAAAGTGTTAAGCCAGGAGTCAGCAAACCTTTTGTAAAGGGCCAGACAGTAACTATTTTAGACTTTGAGGGCAATAAGGCAAGCTCCATAGACAACGTGTAACTGAATGAGTATGACTGTATTCTAATAAAACTTTATTCACAAAGCAGTCGATGGACCAGATTTGGCTCACAGACCATAGTTTACCAACATTTGCTTTAAGTCATAGAACAAGCACTAATCTGGTTTTCTCATCAGACATCATATAAGGTGGTAAAGAAAACTAGATAAATATTCCAAGATAAATATATTATTTAGACAGAAAACCTAGTTCTCTCTGTTTTGCATCAATATAATATTTGATACCAAAGGAATCAGAGCTCTCTTAAAAAAATCTTTGAATAAACACATTAAAACCAAGTGACCTTTAGCAAAATGTTTACACATTGTATTGTTTCACTTCAGACTCCTTATTTGTCCATACAAACAGAATTCTCTTCTGCAAAAGGAATCTATATTTTTTCTTCACTATCCATTTCCACAGTTTAGAACAACCAGAACAATAAAATAATGAATTTTAAACAAAACTCTCCTCTTTTTTCACGTCACAAGATTGCCTCATTATCTTTGTACTAAATTGAATCTCTATCCTACTATGGCTCTGAGTAAAGTCTCATGCATGTATATCAATGATAACATTTTTACCAAAGTAAGTAACATCCATTTCACAGGAAGAACTAGGAGGTACGTGACAATTATCACATGTAAGCATTTTAACAGGATTGCAAGGCTCATTTGCATGTATAACATGAACCCTGTAGGCAAAAATACTTTTTAACATCTTCTACCTGTTTAAAGTGGCAAAAAATAAGCATTTTGTTACTAGTACCCAGAGATATAGCCGGTCTATAATCTATAAAAATAAGAAGCTAAGAATCAAAGTACACACACACACACATACCCCTACACACACACACATGAACACTCACACTTTTTTTTTCTTGGTAGCATTCTATCTTACTTAGAAATTAGCCAAGTATTTGAAGATTATATATTAAGCAATTCAATTAATATGATTCTTAAGATCTTAAAATTAACTACAGAATAAGACAACTCTATTTAAATTGACATACTGCAGAAAATAATTGCTATTGATAAAAATTATTTGTTAGAATGAAAATTTAATTTAAGCACATTATATTACTTATTATCTGAAACATGTGAGTAATATAAGCTTCTTTAGTAAGTAAAACAGCATAGAAAGATTAGATTAACCAGTCTCTTAGTTAAGAAAATAAAACTAAAAGCCTACATTTTTCCTTAAAAAATAAAATAAAATTCATATTTTTATACCCTTCACCAGTAAAATCAGGGAAATATACATAGACTTTTAAAAGCAAAATGTATCATAATAGTCTGATTTGTTCAAGAACACATTTTCATTATGTGAGCTGAGCTTAGCTTCTGACTTAGCAGTTTCTATGAGAAGCAATTTTTATTGTTTTTTTTTTTAAGGCTAGCACAACTAAAGCATTAGAAGTTTCGGTTTTTTTTGTTGTTATTCTGGGAGTTGGGAGGGTATTAGATTTGTGGGAGTCTTAATATTAGATTTAAAGAAGTTCTTATAAATGTACATAAACCAATTAGAACAGAACACAATTATTTTAAGGGGTTTTAGGATGTAATGCTTTACTGTATTCTGTATGTTAATATATGCATATAGGCACGCATATATACATAACACTTGCACAATGAGAGGCAAAGTCTTCTCTCAATTACAGATGCAGAGAGTTTTCAGCTTCTGCTTTATAACTATAGCCATGGGGAAGAATAACGTAGAAAACAAATAAAAATGCACCAATACAGATCTTAAAGATCCATTCTACCTTCCAGTGGAAGCAAGACATCTTCTTGCATGGAGACACCAACAAAACATTTAAGACAATTCTCTGTTATCTCTGACACAGTGAACCTAGATTCCTATCTTCACTGGATGGAGGTTACCCAATGGTCAGATCATAAACTCAGCAATCATGGCTGCCACCCATGGGCAATAACAGATGGGACACAAACAAATTAAAACTGCAGCCCAGTTCAGCCAGGTAGAAGCAGAGATTAAAGACAAAAGTATGGAGTTAAGAAAAAAGAGAAAAGGAAGGAAGGAAAGAAGGAAGGAAGGGAGGGAGGGAAGGAGGAGAGAGAGATGGAATAGGACAAAAAAAAAGGCCATAAAGGCACATTTGTATTGCCTCTGAGGATTCACTCCAGAAGCTGAGCAAAGACATGTAGGCCTAAATAGCCCATGAGGGGCACCTCTTGGACAATGGCACTTAATTGACTGTAGAAGATAAGCCAACTGGAAATCTCACTAGGACCTCCCAAAGTGTCAAATACAATTTTCAAAAAGCTGAAAACAGTGTGATTCATGCAAACATGAACTAAGCATGTGTTAAAGACTCAAGCAACTCATTAATGAGAAAACCAGCTAGATGATGAGGCTGCTTCGTTAATCTTCTAAACACTTATTGGCTCATTTCTCTGCTCAAAACCTTTAGGGGACCTTAAGATTTTCTTTCCTTTCTTGCATCTGATTTGTCTGAAAAATTAAAAAAAAAATATGAAGAAAATCTTGGATCACATGGAAAGCAACATTCACAATAAAATTACCTGCCTCTTTATCAAGAGTTATTTCTACTGCACTGTGACTACCTCTGCTGAGTCACAATCCTCATATTCTGGAAGCTTGTATAAACTTTGGAAACATGAATATGCAGTGATAAAGAAGGAACTGAGGGCACAAACTCCGTGGTTGCTGTGGGCTGACTAGTCATCACAATTTATGGAGCAGGCAAGAACTGAATGTGTCCCCAAGGCCGAAAGTCCTCCAATAAGACATGTTCATGGGTAATGAACACACTGGGTTTCACTTGCGGTCTGTCTAGGGAGATTCGAGATGAGTGAATTATCGGCTGACAACCAAAAAGTTGTTTTTTGTTTTGTTACTGAAATCTTGGAAAGTTAGTAAGAGATTTAATAAACAGACATGCGTTTTTCACTAGTAATAAGTATTGACTTTTTCAGAAGGACAGTTATAACATATCTTTTGTAGATCCATGTTACCTCCTTCTCATTTTTATTATGAAATCTCCAGACATAAGTACATGGTAGATTAATCCATATGCTCTTCCTCCCTAAGACAAAATAACTGTATATCATCTTTTAATGCAATACAGGAAAACACTGCTTTAACCTTGAACCAGACTGAGAAAGAAAGAGGAAGAAGAAAGGAGAGATTACACAGAGACAGAGAGAGAGAGACAGAGAGAGAGAGAGAGAGGCTGGCTTTTCTGTAAAACAAAGGAAGAAATCATCTTCTAAATAAATCGCTTAATTCCAAGCAAAGTGTGGATCGTAACTGAAGTAGATTTCTAAGTTCAAAATGCAGTTAGAATGACTTTAGACATTTAAGGTAATGTTGAAAACTTGGGAGAACTTGTTTCACATCAATTCTTAGAGAAAAAAGAAAATCTCACAAGTTTTGATGATGGAGTCAGATATAGGCAAATGTGGGATGTTCAAGGTGAGTAAGCAAGAACGCGTGTTTGTGTAGAAATGAAGTGTCACTCTGAGCCTTTCTCGTGTTGCTGTCACCTTTTTGGGAGGAAAAAAATATAGCCTCCAGAAAAGTCCCCTGTAAGACCACCTGCTGTGAAGCTGCTCTGAAGGAAGATAAAACTGCTTTTTATATAAAAAGGTAGCAGCAAGTAGGAGAGAACACTTTTGACAGAACAATATTTTTCTAAGAATAAGAAGCAAATAGGACTCGACATTTCTTTCCATTAAAAGATCTGACACTTGAGTTTAGATTTCATATTATTATAGTTCTGCCAAATCCAAGGTTAGACATTCTAGCGAATTTGTTTTTATTTCCCATCAGTAGATGTCTATAATTCCCAGTGGATGCTGATTATGGCCCTTAATCAACACATGAATTCTTTAATAACTTATGGAGAATATTTGGAAACAGAAGTCCTGTGGTTTGAGACATTCTGACTCAGTAGATCTAGAATAAGCCCTGGAAATCAGGAAGTATTTTTAAATACTCTCCAGAATTTCTGATGAACAGATTTAGGGGCGATTACATTACCTAGGAGCAATGGGGTCAGAATTAACTGCGTAAACTAGTCTGCTTATCTTGAAGGCGCATTCCAGAAGATAGCAGAGATGAATTTCAGAGGGAAAGGACTAGCAGGATGTTGACTGAATTAAAAGAGAGAGAGAGAGTTTGGCAAATTTTTGGAGTGACTGTAGAGAAAATTTAAACAATGACCAGAAGAGCTTATATTTTAGGCAGTGACGAAGATTGCAGGGATATCTTTTTAATCTCAAGACAACCAAGATCATAAGTCCAGATAGTTCCCTTAGAGCTTTCAGGACACACCCCCAGCCTGGTAAGTAAAGCAGGATATCGTGACAGCTGTGGATCTTCCATGCCATCCTCTAGAGGGAGGGACAGCAGCTGTACTATCTGCACAATGCAATGATATTCCACGGTGATGAGATGATGCCACCTATCCAATGAATGACAGATGACAAAGCATACACAGGTAGTACCTTTCTAAGAATGGGTCATTTTGAATAAAAATATTTAGATCAGGCACAATTTGTTTTTGCATGTATCACATTGTGATTCAATCCTTGATAATGCCTTAATTGAATTTTCTCCAAAGGAGGAGGTGAGAACTGAAAAGTGAGCCAAATAAGAGTTGTTACAGAGCAAATGTAGACACCAAGAAAACAAGACCTTTGTAGGCTTTGAATCCTGACCTCCCCCAAAAGGTATGTCCGTGTCATAAGCTGGAACCTATGTGAGATAATTGTAGATTACCCGAGTGGGCCCTAATCCAATGGTGAGTGTCTTCACAAGAGGAACACTGGGGAGAGAGGCAGAGGAGAAAGCCTCATAATGAGGAAGACAGAGATTAGGGTTATGCAGCTGCAAACCGGCCAACACCTGGGACCACCAGAAGCTAGAAGAGATGACAAAGGATTCTCCCCTAGAGTCTCCCGAGGGAGCGTGGTCCTGTCCATGCCTCGATGTAGACCTCTCATCTCCAAAACTATGACAGAATCAATGCCAGTTGCTTTAAGCCACTCAGTTTGTGGTACTCTGTTACAGTCACTTTAGAAAACCAATACATACCTTTATTGTAGCAAAGTGGGGAAACAGTCTTCCCTCACCACTGTTTTGTGCAACACATAAGTGATACAAAAGGAAAGAGTTGAAGCCCATGAGGAGGTAAGCGAAGATCTCAAATGATGGGGAACAGCAAATGGTCAGAAGGATGGCTGAAGGCTGCATTTCATGGGCCATGCTAGGAAGCGGAAACCCACCAGTGCATGCTGGCCATGCAGCCAAGAAAACAGAGACCACAGGACAAAAACAGCAGCAGAGGAAATAGGAACTGGTAGCTTTAGAGAATTTCAGTAGCCAACCGAATAATCAAATCTGCTTTGGACTGCTCCCTGGGAAACAAGGGTTCATTAGGTGATAAACTCCCCATGATTCTCCTGGTAGGAGATCCATGCACTCCTCATCTCAAATAACAGGGATAGAAGGAGTTTTGGCATCAAGGTTAAATATGTGCTCAGTGCTTGTTCATTAAATATCAGGTGCCAGTGTTCCCTGAATTATCCTTAGATGACATGACTGTGTCAAACAAAACCAAAACGCTGCCTGAGGGAATAATTGCTGGAAAAGAAAAAGCGGCTTGGGAGAAATCTGCATTTTAGGATGTTTATTCAATCTTTCTCCTGTGTAGAGTGAGCAGAAGGAACGCTCCTCTAAACAGTCACATTAGAAAGATTAAGGAGCAGGGCTCATCAGAGCCAGATAAAGACAAGAGTGTACCCTAGAGGGGATGATATCATCAAATTAATATTTCTTAAATATTTGCTCACCATTTACTTAGTAGAAGAGGAAACAAAGGGATTTCCGTTAATATCTTGAACCAAATTTGATCTCAACTTTTTAAGAAAATTCTTCTGCTTACTGATTTGCTTTCCTTTGCTAAAGCACAGACAATATTCATGGAAAACAATGTTTCTTACTTTTAATAGTCCTTTGTTCTCCGGATCACTTTCCTCATTTTCAGGAGCAGACAATTTCTTGGGCCACAAATTAATGGTTTAAAACATAGATAATTAAAAGAGTCATTTAATTTTGGCAAGCTGTACTACAGTCAGTACGTTTTGTGTGTGTGTTGTTTTTGTTTTTTAAGAGCTCTGTCACCCAGGCTGGAGTGCAGTGGTGTGATCACGGCTCACTGCAGCCTCGATCTCCTGGGCTCTTGTGATTCTATTGCCTCAGCCTCTGGGGTAGCTGGGACTACAGGGGACACGCCACATACCTGGCTAAGTTTTTGTTTGTTTGTTTTGTTTTGTAGAGATAGGTCTTGCTAGGTTGCCCAGGCTGTTCTTGAAGTTCTGGACTCAAATGATCCTGTCACCTGGGTCTCCCAAAGAGCTGGGCCAGTAATGTTTTATTCAGAACCTCAGCTGAGATTGTCATAATAATATGGCATATTCATAATATGGCATATTCATAATAATATGAAAAACTCTGTTAAACAGACACTGATCAGCGTTAGAGAGGAGTGGTATACAATTTCTACTCCGGCTTGAGTCTAAGTCCTTTGGTTTAGAAGCCATTCATGGCTTACCAGTTCTATGAGAAGTTGTACCTGAAAATGAGTTAGGTGATGCCATATTTCCATGAATTTTTGTTCTTTGTGGATGGACATCTTGGGAAGCTGCCTTTCTTTCTGCCCCTGGATCTGGGTCTGAGTCTAATGACAGCCTCTGTCAGTCTACTTTCAATTCAGCCTTGTGCCTGCAGATGATTTAAAGCCCAGGGAAAAGGCTCTATTCATCTAAACTGTTCCACCCGACGAGACACAATGCACGTCCTGTCATTTCCAATGAGTCTTTCTTCCATGATACTATGGTTTACCCAAAACCCTTTCTTGTGGAGACACTGCAATGATTGCATGAGAGTTAATTTTGGAACTCAATCAATTAACATTTTCTATTAAACTAAGTTTACAAAGCACTTGATCTTAAATAATATATCTTAATAATATATCTTAATCATAATGCAAAAACCCTTTGAGATAGGGTTTCTTATTATTATTTTCTATTTTCAGGACAATAAAACTTGAAGTGATTTGCCCAGTATTCCACATGCAGTGAGCAGTAACCCCGGGATTCTAAGCCAGGTCACCCATTTGTTCCCCATTTACAAACACCCTCTTTCATTGATTCTAAGATGCATTTTTTTGTTTCCATTTTAACATGTCGAAAACTGGTATGATATGTTTAGTGGGCACTGTTTGTGCTTCTTTAGAGTAAAAAATATAAAATGATATTTTTTAACAGCAGTGCCATCTTAGATTAGGTAGAGGACTGTGTTTACCGAGGATTTACCACACTCCAGGAGCTGTGCTGGGAACTAGAAATAAAGCTGTGAGTGACACAGTCTTCTTTCCCACTCCTGTCGAGTTTCCAGTGTTTCCCCTGCATCATTACACCACCCGAACCTAGCCTGTTGTAAATTGCTTTGTATTGTGTCCCAGGCGTTGGAAACAATAGTCTTAACAAGATTACAACCCCCCTTGCAGTGCTGCATCTAGCAGAATTGCCTTCCCTGTATGTAATCTGTGATAACTTTCCCGTGTATTTTTCTCTGATGCTTTGGCTTTCTACACCAGATAGAAAGAGGTCTCAGGTGGTAGAATCATTATATTGATTCAGACTTTTAAAATATTTTTCTAGAACTTGGGGAATCACAACTGGGCCAGTGCTATGGAGGCACTAGCTGGGGTCTACAGCTTTGCTTCATTGTACTTTGCTGGCACAGCACCTGATGCCTTCGAGGCACAGGGGTATTTAACATATATTGCCCGCAAACACACTGCTAAAAACAAAACAATAAGAAACTAATGTAGATTCTGTTTCTTCCTAGCAGTCTTGGCGTTAGCAGTGATCTGCAGCAGACTAAGATGCAACGGACCTCCGAAAAACGGTGAGGCCACGAAACCAGAGCTATAGACCTGGCTTTTCTGCTAACTGGCTATCAGTCTCTGAGCCAACACTGACTTGTCTCTAAGGTGAATGTATTCAACTGAATAATCTCCAGGTCCTTCCTGACTTTAACAGCATAAGAGGCGGAAGCCAACTAAGGCTCGGTCTTATTTTTCCACCATGTGCTTCCAATTAGGGGTTATCACTCAGAAGATGCTGGCCCCCTAATTAAAGAGATGTCACGACTGGGCGTGGTGGCTCACACCTATAATCCCAGCAGTTTGGGAGGCCAAGGTGGGTGGATCACCTGAGGTCAGGAGTTTGAGATTAGCCAGGACAACATGGTGAAACCTCGTCTCCATTAATAATACAAAAAACAATTAGCTGGGTCTGGTGGTGCATCCCTGTTATCTCAGCTACTCAGGAGGCTGAGGCAGGAGAATAGCTTGAACCCAAGAGGCGGAGGTTGCAGTGAGCCAAGATCACGTCATGGCACTCCAATCTGGGCAACAAAAGTGAAACTCCGTCTTAAAGGGAAAAAAAAAAAAAAGAGGTACCACAATAGCTATGTAAGAACTGACTCTGAAAGGTCTGAGGTCAACAGAACACGTTGTAGCTTTCAAGGTAATTTATTAATCACTGCAGTGGCATGAGGTAGAGGGGGCTGGTGACTAATCACTCCTCTGCTCCCTTTCTGCCAATGAAGTGTCCCACAGAGGGCATGAGAAAAGCAGGAGGGATTGTGGTGGGCCAATAGTATCCCGTTACACATCCCGATCCATGCACAGCCACCACACCTGCTGTCCTATCTGGGTTATGCCTTATGGCTAAGTAAGTGACTGGTGAAAACAAGCAGCAAATCCATCTTCCAAGCCAGCAATATCCTAGACACTTTAGGAAAAGTCACCTCTGATCATTTATTTATTTTTATTTTTAAATTTCAATATCTAGTTTAGGTTCAAGGCATACATGCAGTTTTGCTACGTGCTGTATATTACCTGATGCTAAGGTTTGTGGTACAAATAATCCTGTCACCCAGGTAGTGAGCATAGTACCTGACAGGTAGTTTTTTGACTCTTGACCCCCTCCCTCCCCTCTCTAGTAGTCAGTCTCCAGCATCTATTGTTTCCATCTTTCTGTCCATGAGTACCCAACGTTTAACTCCCACTTATAAGTGAGATGCAGTATTTTGTTTTCTGTTCCTGAGTTAGTTTCCCTGAAGGGGAATGGCCTCCAGGTGCATCCATGTTGCCGCAAAGAACATGATTTCATTCTTTATTATGGCTGCATAGTATTCCATGGTGTATAATGCCGCATTTTTTTAATGGAATCTGCTGCCGAGGGGCATCTAGCTGGATTCCATGTCTTTGCTGTTGGGAATGGTGCTGTGATGAACATACTAATCCAGCTGTCTTTTTGGTAGAATGATTTATTTTTTTTTGGATATATACCCAGAAATGGTATATATTGCTGGTTAAAAGGGAATAACAGTTCTCTTTTAAGTTCTTTGAGAAATGTCTAAACTGATTTCCACAGTGGCTGAACTAATTTGCATGCCCTCCAACGGTGTATGAGTGTTCCTTTTTCTTCACAGCATTACCAACATGTTATTTTGTTACTTTTTAATGATAGCCATTCTGTCTGGAGTGAGGTGGTATTTCACTGTGGTTTTGATTTGCATTTCTTTAGTGATTAGTGACTTTGAGCATTTTTTTCATAAGTTTGACTTATTTTTTCCTAAGTGGTTGACTTCAGTAAAGTTTCAGTATTCAGGCTGGGTGCAGTGGCTCATGCCTGTAATCCCATCACTTTGGGAGGCCAAGGGGGGCAGATTACTTGAGGCCAGGAGTTTGAGACCAGCCAGCCAACATGGTGAAACCTGTCTCTACTAAAAATACAAAAATTAGCCAGGTGTGGTGTTGTGCACCTGTAATCTCAGCTACTCAGGAGGCCGAGACAGGAGAATCACTTGAATCCAAAAGGTGGAGGTTGCAGTGAGCTGAGATCATGCCACTGCACTCCAGCCTGGGCAACAGAGCAAGACTCCGTCTTAAAAAAAAAAGTTTCAGGATACAAAATCAATGTAAAAAAATCAGTAGCATTTCTACAAACCAATAACATTTAAGCTGAGAGCCAAATCAAGAATGCAATCCCATTTTCAAAAGCCACATACAAATAAATATCTGGGACTACCTCTAACTATGGAAGTGAAAGATTTCTACAAGGAGAACTAGAAAACACTGCTGAAAGGAATCACAGATGACTCAAACAAGTGGAAACACATTCCATGCTCCATGGATTGGAAGAATAAATATTGTTAAAATGGCCATACTACCCAAAGCAATCTACAGATTCAACACTTCCTATCAAACTCTCCATGTCATTTTTCACAGAAATAGAAAAACTATTCTAAAATTCATATGGAACCAAAAAACAAAAAAATTTGAATAGCCAAAGAAATTCTAAGCAAAATTTTAAAAAAGCCAAAGCCAAAGCCAAAGCCATCACATTACTCAATTTCTAACTATATTACAAGGCTATATTCACCAAAACAGCATGGCACAGGCAGAAAAGCAGACACATGGACCAAGGGAACAGAATAGAGAACCTAGAAAAAAAGCCACACATCTACAACCATCTGATCTTCAACAAAGACAACAAAAATAAGCAATGGGGAAAGGATTCTCTATTTAATAAATAATACTGGGATAACTGGCTGGCCATATGCAGAAGAATGAAACTGGACCCCTACCTTTCACCATGTATAAAAATTAACTTAAGATAGATTAAAGACTTACATGTAAGACCTGAAACTACAAAATGGATTTTTAGATGGATTAAAGACTTAAATGTAAGATGGGTTAAAGACTTAAATGTAAGACCTAAAACTACAAAAGTTCTACAAGAAAACCTAGAAAATACCATTCTGGATATTGGCCTTGGCAGAGAATTTATGACTAAGTCATCAAAAGCAATTGCAACAAAAACAAAAATTGACAAGTGGAACCTAATTAAACAAAAGAGTTTTTGCACAGCAAACAGAACTATCAACAGAGTAAACAGACAGCCTACAGGATGGGAGAAAATATTCATAAATTATGCCTCTGACAGTGGTCTAATATCCAGAATATATAAGAAACTTAAACAATTCAGCAAACAAAAAACAAAAAAGCCCATTAAAAAGTGGGCAAAGGACATGAAGAGACATGTCTAAAAAAAAAAAAAAAAAAAGATAATTAAAATGTAAATCTGGGCCTTCAATTTTAGTTTTTTTTCTATTTTAATTTTGGTAGTGAGAATGCACTTGCACGTATATACCTTTGTTTGAAACTGTGTTTCCTAGGAGACAATCAAATTGTTTCCTATGTGCAAGGCTACATTTTCTTTCCCCAGACATCTCCTCTCTGAAGGGGTGAAGGATCAGGAGTCAACTCATTGTTGTTTATTGAAAGAGGGTTGTGGAATCATCAACACTTTTGTGCAGGCTGTAATGTAGAATAAGTGATACAATAAAAAGAAAACCAAAGCTAATTAAAGATTTGGAAGGGATGTTGGCGGTGCCCTTGTCCAAACCCTGCATTTTATAGATGTGGTGATATGATTCACCCAGGACTGGTTAATTCTTGAACTAAATCCCCCAGTTCTCAGTTCAGTCTTCTCATCCCTTCCAGAGCTCACAACTGAGATACAGAACTGTGCAGTCAAACAAAGGCTCCAAGGATGTGCATTCATCCCACTGTGAGGCATGGAACGGGGAAGCAGAGCTCCCCAAGATCGCAGCTCAGGAATAGAGATAGAGAGGAGGTGGAGAAATGGAGCTTTAAGGTGAAAACACTTTAATTAATAAAAGCACAAAATTAGAATATCCCCTAATTTCACTTTAATGTGTTTTTCAGCTTCTCAAGCTAGAGAGAGAGAGAACTGTGTTATGAGAGAGCTATGTATATGCTACATCATATACCAGGTTCCAGTCCCAGCTTTTTCTCATTTACCGGCTAAGTCATACAGCACTGGAGAAAAATCTTTACGTATAGAGTCTGAAGAAACTAGGGAGTCACTCTGCAGTAGCTACCATAGATATATGCCAAAATTTCTAGTGGATCTCACTATATCATGTGATAATATGTGATTTTTTCTCTTTTTGTTCACCCTTCTATTCATGTTTCTATGTCTGTTTTTTTTCAGCAAAAAATGCATATCAATTATAGTTCGATCACATATTCGTGCTTATAAGCATCAGTTTTCTTATCCCTTCTGAGTGGGAATAATAGTATTTACTTACAGAAATGTTGATATAATTAAAGGAGATAATAAAATGAGCTTAGCACATAGTTGTTGCTCAATAACGCTATTTACATTCCTCTGAGCAACATTGTATGACTCACTTATTTTCTGTCTCTATTTCCTCATCAGAGAAAAGGAATGATGATAATAGCAAACGCCCAGGCAGTCAAAATCGAAGGTGATATGTTAAAATGTTATCACTGGGTGTAGTGGCTCAGGCCTGTAATCCCAGAACTTTGGGAGGCCGAGGTGGGCGGATCACGAGGTCAGAAGATTGAGACCATCCTGGCCAACATGGTGAAACGCCATCTCTACTAAAATTAAAAAAAAAAAAATTAGCCAGACATGGTGGCACGCACCTGTAGTCCCAGCTACTCAGGAGGCTGAGGCAGAGGAATTGCCTGACTTGGGAGGCAGAAGTTGCAGTGAGCCGAGATCATGCCACTGCACTGCAGCCAGGCAACAGAGCAAGACACCATCTCAAAAAAAAAAAAAAAGAAAAAAGAAAAAGGAAAAGTTATGGAAATGAAAGACCATGCTATAGGATATAAATGCTGGATATAAGTATATTAAAAAGCTAATACAATTATAATGCGGTACTCTAAAAATTAACATAAAACATCATGCCTACTCCACAAGATACCACTACACACTTATCGGAATGGCTAAAATTTAAGAAAAAGTGCTAATACTAAATGCTGGCAAAGATGCAGAGAAACTAGATAATTTATACATTGCTGATAGGAAAGCAGAATAGTACAGCCCTCTGAAAAACAGTTTGGTAGTTTTGTATAAAACTATGCCATTACCATACAAATTAGTATTATGCTTTGAGGCATTTGTCCAGAGAAATAAAAGCCTGTGTTCACACAAAAACTTGTGCATAAATGTTCATAGCAGCTTTACTCATTATAGACCAATACTGGAAACAACCCACATGTCCTCAATGAATGGTTAAACAAACCATAGACACCAGAACATGAAATACCACTCAGCAATCAATAGGAATGAATTATTGATACGTGCAACTTGGATGAGTTACCGGGAAATTATGCTGTTTAAAAAAGTCTCTCTTAAAAGGTTATTGCGTTGGTCCATTCAGGCTGCTATAACAAAATACCTTAGACTAGGTAATTTATAAATAACTGAGATTTATTTCTTATAGTTTTAGAGACTGGCAAGTCTGATGTCAAGGCGCCAGCTGATTTCGTGTCTGGTGAGTCCTTGTTTTCTGCTTCATAGATGGCACCTTCTTGCTGTATCCTCACATGGTGAACAAGGCAAATAAACTCCCTTAAGCCTTTCTTATAAGGAAACTAAATTCATGTGGGCTCTGCCTTTATGACCTAATTACCTCCTGAAGACCCCATCTCTTAATACTCTTGCAATGGGAATTCTATTTCAACTTATAAATTTGGGGAGAGGGACACAAACATTTAAATCGCAGCAGTTCCATACTGTATAATTCTATTTATGCAACATTCTTGAAATGACAATGTTACAGAACTGGAGAACAGATTAGAGGTTGCGCAGGTTAGTGATGGGGAAGGGGATTGACAGGAAGCTGGGCAAGGTTATAGAAGGCAGCCTGAGGGATCTTTGGGGGGCTGGAACTATTTCTTTAGTGTGGTGATGGGTACGTGAATCTACACATGTGCTAAAGTTGCATAGGACTATACACACACATACACACACAAGTGTGCAAGTAAAACAGGGAATGTCAGAATAAAATCAGTAGATTGTAATGACTTAAATATCCTGATTCTGATATTGTACTTTAGTTTTCTAAGATGCTACCATGGGCAAAGGTGGGTAAAAGACACATGCAATCTCTCTGTATTCTTTGTTACAACTGAATGTGAAACAAAAATTATCTCCACACTTGAAATTTTAATTAAAAAGTGAGGCTTACATTATTTATTACCTGAAAAAGCAGTCTACTTTTATAAAACATGCATAGTGAAAGCTGGGAGAACACACTCTTAGGGTTCAGTTGCACATAACAGAACTCATTCTAGCTATTTTAGGCACACAGGGATTTGACACAGGAAACAGCGTTTGCAAAGTCATTGAAAAGCTTAAGGATCAGAAAACATTAGGCTGAGCTTCCAGTAGTGGCTCCCTGAGTAACACTGTAGATCAGGCCATGACGGAGCTGCCACAATCCATAGCCACAGCCAGACGCTGTGCCACCACCCCTGGCTCAAGCTGCACTTCTTCAACTAAGATCGCACTAGCAACACAGGCGCTTTGTGCGTAGCAAGGACTGAACACACCATGGGCCCCGTGCTGCAGCCTTTGCTGATTAAGCATCGATGCTGCTGTCAGGAGAAACCGCAGATGCAGCGCAACACCACCTCTGTCTCATTTCCACCGTCCTAACCTCACACTGTGCTTTGGCTTGGGGGCTGATGGATCATATGGGAAACCTGAGGCTTAAGGGAGTCTGAGAAACGCACCCTTTACATGTCCAGCTTCTAAAGTGAAGTATGAGATGCTATGGGAATTTGAATGGAGTTTGGGGAGTCAATCTGCACCACCCACCACATATATCCACCAAAATTTCTAGTGGATCTCCCATATACAATTCATCATTTTTCTTCTTTCTCTGTTATCTTTCTCTATGTCTGTTTTTTTTTTTTAATGTATGCCAATATTAGTAAAAACATAAAGCAATTCCACTTTGAAAAATCAAACCAAATAAGTAATCAATGACCAATTAGGGAGTGGAGGTGGAGTCACAGTAATTGGAACCTGATCATCTTTAAAATATCTTTAAGGCCAGGGACAGTGGTTCATGCCTACAGTCCCAGCACTTTGGGAAGCCAAGATAGGATGATGGCTTGAGCCTAGGAGTTTGAGACCAGCCTGGGTAACAAGACACTGTCTCTACAGAATAATAATAATAATAAAATTAGCCGGGTATGGTGGTGTGTGCCTGTAGCCTTAGCTACTCAGGAGGCCAGGGCAGGAGGATCGCTTGAACTCGGGAATATGGTGGTACGGTGAGCTATGATTGTACCCACTGCATTCCAGCCTGGGCAACAGAGACAGACCTTGTCTCAAAAAAAAAAAAAAGAAAAAAGAAAGAATGTAACTTTAAAGTCTGAAAGCCTATGTTTCTATGATAAATGGCCCTCTCAGCCTAGAAAGCTTTAGGCCCAGAGTTCAAAATTGAAATGTCTGCAATAAGAAGTAATATAAATGAGAGAAATAGGCTGGGTAAGACAATAGAGAGTGATGAAAACTTCAAACCTGTCCCGTTTGAAGTGGAAAGTCACTGTTTGGTGCCAGCTAATTATTGTCATGTAGAAATTCAGGCTCAAGGTTATCTAATCTTCTGATATTTTTATAAAAGGATTTTTATGAAAGATAGGATAATTTTAAATGTTGGTTTCAACACATTTAAATCTTGGCTTCTATTGACTGCAGCAGAAACGGCATCTTCTCGGTGGCCTGTTCTACAGCGTTGTTAGGGGAATCACTCCTGCATTACTGAAAGCTTCTATTAAAATATCGTTACTAACAAACACTCTGACATCCAAACAGAACACCTCCTCAAGGAGGACTTTTCTAGGAAGCCACCAAGTATCCAAGCTCTTCTTTAAGCCCTTGCTGCAGCTGAAGCTCTGTCTTTGAAGTTCTAGTAGATACTTTTCTCAACAACAGTGATTCCAGGGAAGGACATCCAGTCAAGCCAATGGGTGTAGCTCCCATGATAAGAACTTGTGGGGTTTGGTGACTTTTCCTGGAGCGCGTCTTGGAGCCAAGGTGGAGATGAGTTCAGAGGCTGTTTGGGAGGACTTGCTTTGTCTCTGTCTGCTTCGTGAACGTCACATCAACTGACAAGGCACAGGAGCATGAGAGGACGTTCATGCTTGAGACATCATTTAGTACCGAATTAGCCCTTACGACTCTGCCTTTCAATATATTTCTAAGAGGAAACAAAGAAGACAAAACTGGGCTGCTAAGGAATGTTGGAACTGAATATGTACAAGAACTGTCATGACTTTTGTAATTCTATTGATAGCTAACATTTGTGCAATGTTTTCTGGGTGCCAGGCATTTTCATAAGTACCTTGCATATAATAATTTGTTAAATCCTCCCAATAGCCTGGGAAGTAGGTGAGTGATTTTTTTTTTGTATTGAAGTTGAGGCAACGAAGGCATAGAGAGGTCAGATGATACAACGGATTCGGTCTACGCATCAGTGTAGATCCAGGCCCTGTCTGGCCAGAGCCAGTCTAGCGATGGCCTTCATCATTCTCAGCATCACAGAACAGGATTCCTGATGCTATTGTTTCTGCCCCTATAGGCCAAGGGCTCAGCCCTGCTGCTGCTTATAAACACAATCCGACACTGGGAGCCAGGCACAGTGGCTCATGCCTGTAATCCCAGCACTTTGAGAGGCTGAGGCTAGAGAATCATCTGAGCCCAGGAGTTCAAGAGCAGCCTGAGCAACATGGCGAAACCCCACCTTTACCAAAAAAAAAAAAAATAATAAAATAAAAAAAAAATAAAAGTTAGCTGGGCATGATGATGCATGCTTGTTTCCCAGCTCCTCGGGAGGCTGAGGTGGGAGGATCACCCAAGGCTGGGGAGGTCAAGGCTGCAGTGAGCTGTGATTGCACCACTGCACTCCAGCCTGGGCAACAGAGTGAGACCTTGTCTCAAAAAAATTTAAAAAACTAAAGCAAAAAAAAAAAACCCAAAAAAAACAACCTTACAGCATCCACCTTCAACGTGAGTCACCTGTCTCTAAGCCCCTGCCTGGGGATCCCTGTGGTCCACAAGGGGTAAGACTCACTTATTTCCCATGCATGGAAACACTCAAAGTTCAGGGGAATTAACTCATGGTAGTGGTGAACTTTGATTAATGAAAAATATGAATCTGGAGTTCAACTCCTATTTCTTAATCTTAGAAAGTAGTTTCACATCTTTGAAGATATTGAGAAATCAGCTTGTTATGCAGCTGTGATTAGCCCAGTTCTATACTTCCTTACATTTGTTCTCCCCTTTTTCTGCCTCACTTCCCCTTTCCTTTACTCAGTTTCACTGGGATTGGACTCTCTCGTGAGGTGTGAGCACATAATCTCTCCCTTATGCTCTATGTTCTAGGGAACTTGGGTAATTACATAACACATCCAAGGTTGTATAACTAGTAAGTACCAGTGCCAGAATTAGAGTCCAGAAATCGATTCCCAGAGTCTGTGTGTTTTAATCACTCAATATACCACCCCTAGAGGAAGAAATAAAACCTTGGGTTACAAAGTTAATGTTATCTTTAAAAATAACCACCCAGTATCTAGCAAGCATATTGCTGGCATTCTCCACCTTTCCCCACACTTAAATCTAACTGGACCTTTGCTCAAGGCTGGGTGCTGGACATTTCCTATATAAACTACTAATTTTGTTAATTCTGTCTCCCAACTACTGGATGTTGCCTATTGCAGGGCAAGATCTACTCGATTTTAGTGTGAGAAATCTCATGAAACAAGTAATGTAAAAGCTATTAAATGATAGCCAAAGAGCTATTTCATATAGTTTTGTTTAGGATGTCAAATAATCTCAATTTCTTTCCAACAAATGCTTATTTTGTTCTTATTACAAAGCACATGGGAGGTCAGATAGCAGGAGAAGAAGCCAAGTAAAATGTAGTCTTCATGCTCATAGAGACCTACTTCTGCTAGGGGAGACAGATAAGTCAATAAATAATTTTAACATTATGATCAAATGCTATAGCTGCATTTTCCTTAATGAAATCTTGCTTTCAAAGAGAACTTGGCTTACTTGCTCTATTGAAAACCTTTAAGCAGGCCGAGTGCAGTGGCTCACACCTGTAATCCCAGCACTTTGGAAGGCCAAGGTGCGTGTATTGTTTGACGTCAGGAGTTCAAGACCAGCCTGGCCAACATGGTAAAACCCCCTCTCTACTAAAAATACAAAAATTAGTTGTGCATGGTAGCCTCCCATTTATTCAAGAGGGTGAGTCAGGAGAATTACTTAAACCTGGAAGGCAGAGGTTGTAGTGAGCTGAGATTGTGCCACCGCACTCCAGCCTGGGCAACAAAGTGAGACGTTGTCTCAAAAAAAAGAAAGAGAGAGAGAGAGAGAAAGAGAGAAAAAGAGAAAGAAAAAAAAGGAAAGAAAGGAAGAAAGAAAGAAAGAAAGGAAAAGAAAGAAAACATTTAAGCAAGTAAGTAATGAAGGTTCTAAAGTATTTTTGTTTGTGTAACTTTAAGGGCACAAGGGCAGTTTTGTTACATAGATATGATGCATAACGGTGAAGTCTGGGTTTTAGTGTAGTAATTACTCAGGTAATGTGCATTGTACTTATTAAGTCATTTCTCACCCCTCACCCACCTCCTACTCTCTAGAGTCTGCAGTTTATATCATTCCACACTCTATGTCCATGTGTGTACATTATTTAGCACCCACTTGTGAGTGAGAACACGTGATATTTGACTTTCTGTTTGAGTTGCTTCACATAAGATAACTGCCTCCAGTTTCATTCATGTTGCTGCAAAACACATAATTTTACTCTTCCTTATGGCTGAATAGTGTTTCAGCATGTATAGGCACCACATTTTCCTTTATTCAATCACCCACTGATAAGTGCTTCAGTTAATTCCATATCTTTGCTATTGTGAATAGTGCTATGATAAACATACACATGCAGATACCTTTTTGATACAATGGTTTATTTTCCTTTGGCTACATACCAGTATGTATGTGAGGTTGCTGGATCAAATGCTAGTTCTGGCTGCAGTTTTGTGAGAAACCTCCATATTGTTTTCCAAAAGAGTTGTACTCATTTATATTCCCACCAATAGTGCATAAGCATTTCTCTTTCAATGGGCCTTAATATATTTTTAAAGGAGTGAGATCCCAGATCTGTGCAGGACAGAAAAATGTGGGACACTCAGAGACAACCAGCAGAACCGCAACATATGGGACCTCATTCAAAAGTTAGATCATAGACCTCTATCAATCCAATAATAAGGGCCAACATTTATCAGGATTGCTCCACGTCAGGCTTTGCAAAGCATTTTAACTATTTTAACACATTAAAGTCTCACAAGGGTAGTATAAGGTAGGCACTGCTAATACGGTCCTCATTTTATAGATGTGAAATTAGAACAGGGAATGATTAATTGCTTAGTCTAAGGACTAGCAGGTATAGGACAGGCATCTGAGCACTGTGACCTCGGCTGCAGAGTGGGTCTTAACCCCGCCATGCTCCCCGCCTGCCTCTCTGAGCAATAATCAGCCTCCTGGGCCCAACCATTGGTTGATGCATATCTTCCAGCTTTTCCTAAGAAGGATTTCTGACTTTTCTTTTCAAAATTATGTCCTAAACCTTTTAGAAATAATTTTGAATTTTTCCATATATGATCTCTTGAGGCGATGAGAATAATATATGGTGCTCAAATTGGGACACTTTTGAGAGTGAAAAGGAGATGCCATTAATAATTCAATCAGGTTAACAGGTGAAACCAGGACTGTTCCAGGTGGACCAAGAGGTACAGTTACCTAGACACACATCACGTGCCCCTGCAGAAAGAAATGGTGGAGTTTATATTAATACCACGTTGGATCCAGAAGATTTAAACAGAAAACCTCAGTCAGACTGTGACAGAGCTGGGAGAATCAAGGACATCTTAGAATGGAATCTTTCAAAGGTTTCCCATTTCTTTAAAGATAATATTTCAAATTTCTTAGTCTAATGCAAAAACCCCCTCATTGTCTGGTTCTTGCCTAACTTTCTCATCTCCTCCCCAGATTCCTTCTTCCTTCCCTGACCTTCTGTCCGGTCAGTGGGTCTTGTCAGGCTTTTGTTCCTTCCACGCCTCTATGTCTTGTGTACGCTGTCTTTCCTTAGAATGCTGTTTGCCCTGGTGTGTAAGCAGCAAATCCCTAAGTATCTTTGAGGAACCAACTGAGAGCTGATCCTTTCCTTTTCTTTCATTAGAAGGCAAGTCTCTTGCGTAGAAGACTCAGTTCATTACACAAAGAATAAACCATTGATCCAGAAGGTTTATGCAGATTTAACTGACTCCAAAGCCAGTTTCCCTGACTCTCAAAGGACTGGGAGGAGTTTCCCAGGCAGAAAACACTGAAGCAGGACTAGGGGACCTAAGATCCATGGGAAGGGCGTAGAAGAAGACAGATAATGCTGGCAATAATTGTGATAGAGAAAACCAAGAAGCCTGGAAAAGCAGGAAATGAAGATGAGGCCTGGAACTACAGAGCCTGTGGCCTGTGCTAACACAGCTCAGAGAGAGATTAGACTAGACTCCGCCAAAGGTGAGCCTTCTTCTTAGCAATGGTTTCAAGGACTACTCGCTTTCAGCTGAATTCCTGACAGTGTCTAGCGGCCCCTGTGATAGAATGATCGACTTCGTTGTATACCACGAGAAAAGAAAAAAGCTTCTCCACCTCCATTACTGCTGTGAGTAGAAAAAGTTTATTAACCTTTCAAAAACTTACCATTTTGTTTTTTTTCTCAGTTTGGTCAAGGTTCCACATTTATCTTGCAAATGCTAGTTTCTGCACTATTTTTAATTGAAGGGCTTTAGGGCAAATTCAATTAAGTTGTGGTATATGAACTGAAACTTGGAATATATTAAAAATATTCCACTGCACAGTTCACTAGTTACCTGACTTCTAATCTGAGGCCCATTGTCATTCCACTTTGCATTCAAACTCAAAAGATGGGCTCAGAAAAATGGACTGAAGGCTTTAGCAATCACAAATACGCCAAATGCATTCGGGCTTAAAGACAATACGTCTAATGTGATACCATAATCAGGATCCTAATGTTTTAGGCTGATGGAGCAGGAAAGAAGAGACAGTCAACAACGGAACTATCACAGCTCTATGTGATCTTGTTCTCTTCTTCCTAGCTTCTTCCAGACTATAGTATCTATGCCACTGTGCTTATGTTTTATTACCACCACCCAGAACGGGATCCGGCCCCCTCCCATGCAACATTCTCCCAGATTGCTTCCTGTACTGTCTCCCCATAAGGTCCAGCCCCGAGGATGGAATCTGAGGAGAGGAAGGGGGTGAAGTAGGTATCCAGGTTTTAGACCTGTATTTCAGTCACTATGTGTATTGGCAGTACTGGAAATGTACATCAAAGCTAAATTGGAATTATCTATTAGCAATTGTTTTTCATTAACCACAGTTGTCTGCCTCTTGTTAGCAAAACTATAGCCAAGCTCTTCAACAGCTGCTTTATATCCCCTCACAATTGTTAGGGCAAATGTCCATAAATCATCGTGCAAATTTGCTGACTGTGATTAGTTCATATACTGGCTTTCAATTGAATATACTGAATTCCATGTTTCAGGAATTTTTAAGGCAGGTATAATATCAATATCTAATCCAGAAGAATGTTTTGCAGGCATTACTAGTAATATTTCATCATGTGGAGAACAGTATTTGATTTTCCTTTGTTTAATAAACATTGTTACATCTTTTTAATTAAAATAAAACTTTTGTAAAAGAAATACAATACCGGTAATTGAATCACTCAACACAACAATTTCATTTTTGCCCATTTGCCTTCTTGGTTTTAAAATTATGCTTGAAAATTTAAAAAGCATCATGAATTTGCCCATTTACAAATTTGCTTTTTAAAATTTAACAGATGAGAAACATTTTTTCTAACTTTGGTTTTTTTCTTTATTTAAAATAGCTGTAATATTTTATCAGTTTCACGTGCTATGATTAATAGACTCCCTCTCTTTTAACTTTGTTGCTTGTGTTGGTTAATATTGAATGTCAGCTTGATCGGATTGAAGATGCAAGGTATTGTTCCTGAATGTGTCTGTGAGGGTGTTGCCAAAAGAGATTAACATTTGAGTCAGTGGACTGGGAGAGGCAGACCCACCGTCAATCCGGGTGGATACAATCTAATCAGCTGCCAGCATGGCCAGAATAAAAGCAGGCAGTGGAAAGACCAGACTGGTTTAGTCCTATATTTTTCTCCCATGCTGGATGCTTCCTGCCCTCAAACACCGGACTCCAAGTTCTTCAGCTTCGGGAATCGAACTGGCTTCCTAGCTCCTCAGCTTGCAGACGACACATTGTGAGACTTCTCCTTGTGACTGTGTGAGTCAGTACTCCTTAATAAACTCCCCTTTATATATACATTTATTCTATTAGTTCTGTCCCTCTAAAGAATTCTAATTCATTGTTATTATCAATTGCCATCATAAACATACTTTTTTTCCTCTCTAGAATTTTCTGGAAAAAAATTTTATATTTGGATAAACATGAATATTTTAATGTCATTTACTGTACATTATTATATTGATTTCCAAAAGTGATATATTAATTTGCAATATCACCAGGAGAATGTGTTTGTGCCAGTTTTACAGAAATATCAACATCTTACCTTTTATTTACTTATTGCTAGTTTGTAAAATGCTCTCAAGTTTCTATATGTTTTTATTTGATCAATTCATTGATCAGTTCTTTTAACCAGTCAGTCAAGAAACATTTATCAAATGAATGTCTTGCTAGGAGCTGGAAAATGAGAGCTAGAAGTCCTTTGCCCTAAAAAGACTTCAATTTCAGCATCAAAGTTGATGGCACAACACAGGCATTTATAGTGGAATGTTTTAAGAATGATGGGAGAGTTATACACCAGGCACTATGAGAGCACTGAGACAGGCATTTACCTCGAGATGGAGGTATAAAAAGTGACTTCAGAAATGAGTCGACAAATGGGGGGCATGGGAATTCTAGAGAGAGAATCAGAGAAATGATGGGCGGGTGCTTGGGGGCATGAGAGGGAAAGTCAGCTTCAAAGCCCGTACTTGAGGGATCTGCAGAACCACGTATGATTGAATGATGGGGAAAGACATGGGCATATTAGTTAGGACCACTTTGGCTTTGAATGTCATAAACGTCAAGTAGAAATAGTTTAAGCAAGAAGAATGAGAAGGAAGAGGAAAAGAACCATAATTATTTATTATAAAGAACTATGCTACTTCAGTGAGCCTAAGGACAGCATAGGTCCAGGTCTTAGAAGCAACTGTAATCAGAAAACTTAAATGCTGACAGGCATTTCTCTCTTCTCTCATATCTGTTCTCTGTCTCTGTCTCTCTCTCCCTGTGTCTCATTCTTTCCTTGCTTAGGTCATCCACTTTTCCAATTTGCATGGCAGGAAATACAGCCACCAGCTGCTTTACAGCAGGCAATTTGCATGCTCACACAGAGACTGTCTCACTCTCCCAGTTCCAGTTCAAAAGTTTCCAGGGAAGTCCTCTGATTGCCCCAACTTGGATCAGAGCCCCACCTCTGAAACAACTTACGAAGGCCGTAAAACGGAACGTTAGGGTTCTATAGCAATATGAAAATTCCTGTGAAAAACGTGACAATCCCAGGGGAGTGAGCATTCATTCCAAGGAAAGGGGAGGTGAGTATTTTGGTGCTAAGGAAACAAAACAATAGGTATTCATTATTATTGAGGAGAAATCATAGGGTATGATCATGAATGACATTTAGTAATATTCCATGGATTTTGAACTTTCTATAGGCAATATGATTTACTCTTTGGCCAACCTGTGTATCTCCTACTCTTACAGCTTGCCTTTTGTTTGCTCAGGATAATTTGGCTTGAGTGGTCCATTTCTGGGGAGCTGGTAGAGAGGAATGAGGGAGCTAATCACCTCCTAAGTCTTCTGTGTTGACAGAGCAACTAGCAGCTTTTCCTATGTGTAGAAACTATCACATTGTAATTGGAACACACCTTGAGCTTGACTTTGACCTTGGAGAACATCCTGTGAGGTTCAGGTACCTTCGCCTCTGCCCACACAATCTGACTGAGGGACTCACTCCAGCTGGCCCACAGTCTTGCCAAGGGGTTGCTGTACTTTTTGGTCTCTTGGCCTTCTACCTCAGCCTCTGCTTAGACTTGGGGCAAGTCTGGTCCCTTCCTCTTTCTAAAATCTCATCCTTTTTCAGTGCTTTCCAAGTAGGTATAAACCATAAGGTCTTTTTGCATTAATGGTCAGAAAAAATATGAAAAGAAAAAACTTGAAGAGATTTTGAGCATGAGTTTGAGATAAGCAGATTTCTTTTCTGTTTTTTTTTTTAATATATATATACATATATACATTGGAAAAATCATTCTGCCAGCTGAAGAGGATGGATTGCCGCAGATTGAGGTTAGAGGCAGCAACACAGTTAGGAAGATTGTTCTATTAATCTAAGTGAGAAACGAGGAAAGTGGCAGTGGAGAAAGTGATGAGGAGATAGACATTAGACACTGATAAGATTTGATGAATCATTTAGGGAGCTTTGGCAGCAAGTAATAGGAAAATAAATGGCACACACCAGCTCCAGTAAGAAATAAATTTGTTTGGTAACCAAACATTAAGTCCAGAAAGGGAGTGAATTTCAGTGACTTGCGGTGGCTTCTACTCTGGACATCCACTTGATTTTCTTGTCTGCTCTTTGGTTGATTTCATTCTCAAGATGGTAGCAAGATGGTTACAGCCATTCCAGACCTCATATCCGCACATGAAGTCATCCAGAGAGAGAGGCTCATTTCCAAAAGCTAACTCAACAAGCTGGCCCTGAAAGGATAACCACCCCAGAGGTGCCTGATAAACCTCTTTTTGGTTCTCGTTAGCTTGAATGAGGTCACGTGCCTATTCCTGAATCAGTCATTGGCTGGGGTAATGGGATTACTGCTATCTATGTGTCTCTGGAACATTCTTGAAGTTGATGGTAAGATTTACTTCTTCAGTAGCAAGTAAACTGTATCTAGATGCGGGGAGGAGAGAGAAAAAAAATTGATCAAAATCAGGGTATTCTAGAAACGGAAGAGAGGGACACAGATGTGCAGTAGACAGTCAACATTGTTCAGTACGGTCAGTCACTGTTTTGGCGTGGGGAATTGGAGGGAGCGATTGTCAGTATTCGCAGGCTTACTGAACTGGTGATCAGATATTTTCACCGGGATAAGAAACATAGGAGAATAAACAGCTTTGGGCAGAAGATCAGTCTTGATGAGAATGAGGTAGATGTATGTGAAGATGTCAAATAGGCATCCCAATAAGCAGTTAAACACATGAGTTTGGAGCTCAGAAAAGGCTTTAAAGATATATTTGGAAGTTGCACGCATATGGAGTTACATAGCACACAGGTGCAGGATGAGGTCATTGTAGGATGAGATAATCCAAGAAAGCATGCAGCATGAGGAGAGAAAAGATAAGCCTTCATCTCTAGAAAAGGCCAAAGTCTGACTTGAAATTCACTACCTGGATTTGCATATCAAAGGGGTTTTTCTTGAATTTGGATGGCTGTTGCAGTGAAAATTTCTACATAACTAAATGATTTCTAAACTCCATTTGACAGCTCATTATTTTTAAAGCAACGTTCCTCCCCCACCTCTGACAAAATTCACTTAAAGAGTTTGGAAAGAACTTTGGAGTTAGTAGCAATACAATTTCGCCTAAAATAACAAATACTTCATGGATTGTAAAAATGTTGGGAAGTCTTTTATGACACAAATAACCAGCTCTGGTTAATAGGCCAGATAGCTTTTCCTGGAATGAAGACATGTTTAGTGAACTTAGAGCTGGTGACTTTACAGTTGACTCTAGTAAATTAAACTCGACAATCTTACAGGAGGGCCTTAGCAAGAGCTCAAAGAATATTAAGATCAAATCCAACTGAAAGTTTAGAGATCTCATTCTACCAAATTGAAAGTGAAAAAGCAAACAAATACAGGGAGAGGAATCATCTGATTTTGCTTGATTTCAAGGAGCTATGAGGACTGTAAGCCTGCCTCTCTTGGCTGGCAAAGACCACGTGGTGACTGCCCCACAGTGGCCCCACAGTGCTAGAATGGAGAAAAATCTCCCCCCAGAGCTGGCGTGGTCAGATTCCAGAAGCAAACTCTCTCTTGCTTATTCACATGAGCTGACCCAGCACGAAAGAGGGCTGGGTCAGCAAAACTCCAAGGAAGAGAGCTAACCAGGCAGGCCCAGCCACTTCAGAGCTTTCTAGTTTCCTATTTAGAGGACATTTCTCACATACACAAAAGGATTGTCACAGGCAATTTTTTCTAAGCCAAAGAGAAAACGTTTTTCTAATGCTAGATAAAAGCAAACAAGAGGTCAAACCTGACAAATGCCCTGAGAAATTCAGGAAAAACAAGGCTGAGACCTTTCTGCCTCCTTGCTCAGCTAAATAATAGATCACTTAACTGATTAAGAAAGGAGAGGGTGGCAGGATAGGGGTTGGGGGTGGTATAGGATTCCACGAACTCCAGGCATTTCCTTCCATCTCTGGAGTTCTGTGTCCCTCCGGTTGACAGAAATGGACAGGGATGACCAGATTTCAGTACAGCTCAGCCACTCCCTGGCCATGTTACATTTCCTTTGATTCACTTTCTCCATTTAGAAAAAACGGGTGGAGTCGATGATCCCCGAAGGAGCGTCAGTGTAGTGATCAAAGGCAGATTACCCAGGCTTAACTCCTAGCTCTACTATTGTGCTATAGCTGGCCCAGAGTTAGAGCCTGAACAACACTATTTTATAAAATAACAAAGTTGTGTTTTAAATAAGTTGTAACGGCTGCCCCATTCTCCTCACAATGACTGCTAGCCTTAGTGTCTGTAAGTAACATTGCTTGCCTTTGTTTACCGGTA
>CAUYLG010026572.1:0-30213 GCA_963573385.1 Cacajao melanocephalus | reverse complement strand
ATCCCACCCCACCCCACCCCACCCCACCCCACCCCACCCCACGCCATCCCACCCCATCCCATCCCATCCCATTCCATTTTTTGCTTGGGAAATTCCACCTGGATGCTTTGGGGTCACCTTGAACACACCAAGTGCACAATGGGACTCATCCCCAACCCCATCCTTCCTGCCCCCTCACTTTCCTGCCTGTGACCCATTTCTGAAGGGCTGAGAAGCTGGTGGCTTCTTCCTCCCTTAGGTGTCCCATCTTTCCCCTCTCTTCCGAGTGCCACTGCCTTTGTTATCACTCTGCTTCTCTTCTGGTTGCCTTTCACCAGAATCCCTCCTCTTACTTCCTCTCGAGGATTGCAGCGCATGTAATCTTCCTAAAGCATACCTCTGCATTTGTCATTCCCCCATTTAAAAAAATATCAAGTGGCTTTCTGTCGAAAACCCTACTTTTCAGGTACTATACAACCTTGTTGTATGAATCCATCTTATTTTCCCTCTGATTTCCTACATATACCTCTTGCACTGTTCAACCAAGTCAAACCACTCACTGCTCTCCAAATACATCCTTACTTTCCCACCTCCATGTCTTCACTTTGCCTCGGGTGTTCTCTTTCCATCTCAGCCTATGGAAACGGTACCCATTTCTTAAAACTCAGGTAAGATGCCTCTTCCGCAATGAAACTGTCTCTAAACATCTCAAATTGAAGGTGTGCCCTTTCTTCTTTGAACTCCCATAATCCTTCATTGGTATCACTTTGGTGTCATTTATTACAACCTTCTCTATATTACAGTAATTTGTGTGGACACCTTTGCTTTGCTTTCCTACTACACCTCCTCATGCAAGAATTATGTCTCATTCACATAATGTAGTGGAAAGAGCACTGGCCTGGCAGTAAGGAGATGTGAAATTTAGTCTGCTGTGCTGCTGATGAGCCCTGTGACCTTGGATAGCTTAACTCACCGTGAAACAGAACTTTGTAGTCTAATGTATCAGATGAGTTCTGAGTCCAGGGTTAAAGGAACCAAGCTGAGAGGGACGTAGGAGGAATGATGGCCTTTCAAGGCGCCAGGATTGGCATTAGGTTAAAAAAAATTAAGTTTGAATTATGTATTTCAGCACTTCCCAATAAATGATTCATATATATAATAAATTATTCTCTGATGATATTGAGGGTAAAAATCCAATTTCTGGGGTTGTCCTTAAAGTACATGGGTTTCTCAGGCCTCTTGCCTTCTGGAATGTCATCACCTCTAACTAGAGGAAGTTTTCAATCTCAAGACAGCCTCAGCTCTTAAAATTTATTTGTAAATTAGTTGTTAAAAGTCTTAATGCATTTCCCTGTGGAAATGAAGGTACTAGTAATGGTAGGATACCATGCTTAAGATACAAAGCTATCTTCACAGCAAAAGAAACTATCAACACAGCAAACAGACAACCTACAGAATGGGAGAAAATTTTTGCAAATTATGCATCCAGCAAAAGTCTAATACCCACCATCTATAAAGAACTTAAACAAATTTACAAGAAAAAAACAAACAACCCCATTAAAAAGTGCATAAAGGACACGAACAGACACTTCTCAAAAGAAGGCATCCATGTGGCCAACTATTGTATGAAAAAAGCTCACCATCACTGATCATTAAAGCAATACAAATCAAAACCACATACCATCTCACACCAGTCAGAATGGTTACTAAAATGTCAAGAAAATAACACATGCTGGTGAGATTGTAGAGAAAAAGGAATGCTTATATACTCTTAGTGGGAGTGTAAATTAGTTCAACCATTATCGAAGACAGTGTGGCAATTCCTCAAAGATCTAAAGACAGAAATACCAATCAACCCAGCAATCCCATTACTAGGTATATAATCAAAGGAATATTAATTGTTCTGTTATAAAGACACATGCATGTGTGTGTTTACTGCAGTACTATTCACAATAGCAAAGACATGGCATCAACTTAAATGACCATCAGTGATAGACTGGATAAAGAAAACGTGGTACATATATACCAAGGAATACTATGAAGCCATGAAAAAGAATGCGATCATGTCCTTTGGATGGAGCTTGGGGCCACTGTCCTTAGCAAACTAACACTGGAACAGAAAATCAAATACTGCATGTTCTCACTTAAAAGTGGGAGCCAAATGATGAATACCTATGGACATATAGAGGGGAACAACACACATTGGGGTCTATCAGAGGGTGGAGGGTGGAAGAGGGGAGAGGATTAGGAAAATAACTAATGGGTACCAGGCCTAATACCTGGGTGATGAAATAATCTGTACAACAAACCCCCATGACACAAGTTTACCTATGAACTTAAAATAAAAGGTAGAAGAAAAAACAAACGCTGTGTAAAGCAAACCACAACAGTGGAGTTTACATGTTGGACTCCCATTTCAATACTGACGCTTGCTACTTATAAGGATCAAGGCCACATAATGAGCCTCTCTTGGTGTCAGTTTCCTCTCCGTCTACCCACTCCACAGGGTCATTGTGAGGTAATCGATGCAAGCCTCCTGCAACATACACACAGCTCAACAAATCATAGCCATTATGTTAATGGGAATGTGATGTCTTCCTAGATTTCTAAACAAATGCTAATAGAATCTCAGATTTCCATCCCCCTCCACAAAAAAAAAAATTTAAGTTAGCTGGTCAATGCCATTTAGCCCCAAGTGGCCCTGCGTTAAGGCAGAATCTATCCTAATGGGGACATCCTTGATATACAAGTGGCTCACAGCAACATATGGCTCATGTGGCCCACCCTCATCCCATGGCTTGAGATCCTGATATACAAGCCACAGGAATATTGTTTGGGTAGAAAGTGGTGTGAACTATCATTTTTAGAGAAGCTGTGGATTTAAAAGTGGGGAAAGAAGGGGGCCAGGTGCGGTGGCTCACACCTGTAATCTCAGCACTTTGGGACGCCAAGGCAGAAGATCACGAGGTCAAGAGATTGAGACCAACCTGGCCAACATGGTAAAACCCCGTCTGTATTAAAAATACAAAAATTAGCTGCGCATGGTGGTGCGTGCCTGTAGTCCCAGCTACTCGGGAGGCTAAGGCAAGAGAATCACTTGAACTCGGGAGGCAGAGGTTGCAGTGAGCTGAGATTGTGCCACTGCACTCCAGCCTGGGTGACAGAGTGAGATTCCGTTTAAAAAAAAAGGTGGGGGTGGGAAGAAGAAAATGAGAAAATTTGGAAGTGGTAGGGTGGGGGAGGGGGAACTAGGGGAGGGACAGCAGGGGGTGGGGAGTTGGGGAGGGATAACATGGGGAGAAATTGCAGATATAGGTGATGGGGAGGAAGGCAGCAAACCACATTGCCATGTGTGTACCTATGCAACAATCTTGCATGTTCTTCACATGCACCCCAAAACCTAAAATGCAATCAAATATATATTTTTAAAAAAAGAATTACAGGAATCACTGAGCAGTTGTTTATTTTTCTATTTAATATTACCTCCTAATCTACATCCTGGGATCATGCACTTCATCCCACTGGCTCAAGGTTTCTCGGTCTCAGCACTTCTGACGTGTTGGGCATCACAATTCCGTGTTGTGGGAACTGCCCTGGGCCTTGCAGGCTGTTTAAGTGCATCCTGCCCTCTAGCCACGCAAGGCCAGGAGCACTCACCTCTCCTCCTAGTTATGACAATCCAAAATGTCTCCAGACATTACCACATGTCCCTTGAGTGGCAATATAATCCCCATTTGAGAACCACTGTGCTGACGGGACTCAGCAGAGGTTCCCAGATGTTCTCTGCTGCAGAATCACATAGGGAGTTTGCCAAAAATGCAGGTTTCTGGGCCTGGCCTCAGATATTCTGGTCCAGTGAGTCCAAGATGGGGACGGGGAATCTGCATTTTTTAACAAGCATTTTTAACTGACAAACTTTTGGCAAACTTTTGGCAGAAACTACAATAAAGAGTCAGTGAAGTAAATAAACATCTGTCCAAAATGCAGATGCTTTCTGCTATGCTGCCCTGGAAGAGCAGGGGGGCTGACTAGCAGCTTTAGAGAAGGCAGGTCTTCCCTGGTGAGCAGCACCAGGCAAGACTCAGGGAAGAAAGTTCTGCCAGGGGGGGTGCTGCTGGCCAGGAGAAAGTATGCCAAAAGAATGTGGGGAAATGCCAAAACCAAGTTTAGTCTATCCTGAGTTTTTGGCCCAGAGGCACCCCTAGACTATTGAAAGTCCATCCTCCTCCCTCCACTTGGGACCTACTGTGAGACAGGCTCTGTGCTAAGCTTTTTACATACAGTTTGTTATTTTATCCTCTCCCTAACCATATAAGAAGGCTTATCAAGTTTTAGTTTTATTTCTCTGGGAAATTTCATGTCCCAAAGAACTGATGTACAAATTAACTTTTCACCCACAATCTCTTCATGAAACAGGAACAGGCTGTACTAATCCTGGAGTTCTACTACCCTTGAAAACTCTTTGCAACATTGTTAGAATAAGAAAAAACTCCCTGAGTTGAGAAGGCAGGACCTCTCTCTTCGGTCTCATGCAGCCCCCAGTATTCTTTGTCCCTTTGCATAAAAGAAAGATATCCCAGTATGTTTACCCAGGGAGAGGACATTATCAGCCTCTTTCCCATGTATTCTGAAGTGGAACACGAAAGACAAAGGGGTTAGAAATGTCTTCACATTCCAATGCCACGGGCGGTGTGCAAACCTAGCCATGTTCAGGTGCAGACAGATGATGTAAGTGAGTGAAGCAGGGTAGGAGGGGGATGTGGGGCAGCATGTGTGCATCATTTATTTAGATCACTCTCCTGGTGATGGAACTATCATATTGGGATCCAGGGTTGGTTCGGTCCCTCACTAGGATAACACTGTATTGGCGTCAGAGTAATATAAACATGGAAACGAGAGGAGCCCATATTGGGGAAATGACCCTAAGGTCACTGGGGTTATAGAAAATGAATGAAATGGGGGCCAGTCCATGCATGAGTTAACATGTCCTAGTCCAACATGGACACACTGCCACCCACGGGACCTCCTTAACCAAAAGGTTGACACTGGCCAAGCCAGTGTTCTTTGGTCTCCTCGCCACTCTTCCATGCTCCCTTTTTTCTTCTCACTGCTATTTTAAGACAACTTTCCCATTAGGAAAAACGTTTTTGTAATTATTTTTCTAAAAAGCACAGCCAGCATTTTAATGAAGTAGAGGCATTTGGTGTAGCACATTTGGTTCAGAGAGTGGGGGAAGGTAAAGCAAAGTGGGGGTAGAAAATAGAGCGCTGTACACAGAACTGGGGGCTCTTATCTGGGCTCCACCACTGGTACATGTGTGGTTTGGGGCAAGTCACTTCACGTGTCTGAGGCTTAGTTTCCTCAACTGCAGAATGAACTCTGTGGACTCACTGATATCTGAGGTCTTCTTTGCAGTTAAGGGGTAGGGAAGGACTGGCTCAATCAAGGGATATGTGAAGATCTAGAGAGAAGAACAGGGGGACAGGTCAAGCTTGCCAGGCTTTCTCTAAGTTCTAGCAGAATCTACTTCCACATCTACTCCAATAAAGACATAGGAAGGAAAATGGAATACCCTCAATGCCGAGTCATCAGTTGCAGCTGGAATTATTTCCTCCCATCCATACTACCTCCCTCTCTACCACGAATAACTTAGAAAAGAGGGAAATTTACAGAGGCAGAAAGCCATGTCCCTTCGCTGTGAGTGCCTGAACCACCCAGGTCTGGCTTCATTGTGTCAACCATAGGACTGTCTCTCCAGGAGTCTCCTGGAGTTACAAATCTCCCTCTTTCAAAGTTAGAGTTACCAGATTATGGGTGGCAAGACCTTTTTCTCTTGGTTCTTTTGTCTAGAGGAAATAGAGATGGCTTAATTTCTGTCATTCCTGCAGTCCTCCTGTTGGACACCAAGCCCAGTCAGACATAGCTGGCCAGACACGTGGCAATGCCATGTTCCCATAATCCCATCCACTATCACTCACCTCTTTTAACCCTGGCCTGCCCCCGGACTAGCCCACGCTTCACCCCTCCCTGGAATCCTACTCTTGGATGCTGTTCTGCCACCCTCCATCTCACTAAAACTTACTGCCTCCACCCATGCCTGTGTAACACCCACCTTTCTGCGTTACTGGTGAAGCCAGCTCAGTGTTAGTAAGAGGGTGCTAAAATAGAAGTTAATGCATCCCTGAAGGACGTTCTTTCTCTTCTCTGCTAACATAAAGTGGATAAACATTACTTCCTCAAAGAAACTCTTTCTAACCAAAAGAGATCCTAGTGGTAAGGGGTTTCAGACAGGTAGGAAAGAAGACCTGGAGTCTCAGGATTTTAAGCAGCTTTTTGTTCAAACTTCTTCTTTTTTTTCTTTTTTTTGAGACAGAGTCTCACTCTGTCACCCAGGCTGGAGTGTAGTGGCATGATCTCAGCTCACTACAACCTCCACTTCCCAGGTTCAAGCGATCCTCCCAGCTCAGCCTCCCAAGTAGCTGGGACTACAGGTGCACACAACCATGCCTGGCTAATTTTTGTATTTTTATAAAATTTAGATGGGGTTTCACTATGTTGGCCAGGCTGGTCTGGAACTCCTGACCTCAAATGATCCACCTGCCTCGGCCTCCCTAAGTGCTGGGATTGCAGGCATGAACCACTGTGCCTGGCTGAAATTTCTTTTAAATATGAGAAAATGAGGCCCAGAGAGGTTAAGTTACTCACTCAAGGTCACACAGCTTAGCGTCATTACTTTAATACAAGCCTCCAAACTCCTTTAATACAAGTTTTCAAACTCCTAGACTTGTACTGTCCTATGGAAAAGCTACTTGAGGTAGACATCTAGTCTAGACAATAGATGATTGACAATACTAGTTTACTGGCTCGGTGATAAGATACCTTAGACAGGAGAAGATGGATGGTAAGAGTATACCGTGGGATTTACAAAGGAAGTAAAGAAACTCTTTCAACACCAATTCATATTTGCACACAAAGCTGATGAGCTTGATACCCAAGAAGTCCTATGTGAGCAAACACATTGCAATAAATGTTCTCGGGGACGGTTATGGGTTGAATTATGTCCACCAAAAAAGATATGTCCAAGTCAACCCTCAGAACTTGTGAGTGTGACCTTCTTTAGAAATAGGGTCTTTGCAAATGTAATCGAGTGAAGATGAGATTATACTGAGAGTGAGCCCTAATCCAATGACTGATGCTCTTATAAAAAAGGGGGAGCTTTGGCAAGGGACACACAGAGAGAACGCATCTGAAGACAGAAGCAGAGATTGGAGTGCTGCATCTACAAGCCAAGCAGCACCAAGAACTGTTGGCAACCACCAAAAGCTAGACGAGACCAGGAAAAGCTCTAGGATTCCTCCCTTAGGGCTTTTAGTGACAGCGTGACTTGTTTGATATCTCGATTTCAGACGTCTAGCCTCAAGAACTGTGAGAGAATTGATTTCTACAGTAGTAAGCCACCCAGTCTGTGGTACTTACTTCAGCAGCCCTAGGAAATGAATACCATCTGGGAAACAGTTGTCTGGGCTGAAGTGAAGAGACTGAAATCACGCAAATACATATGACAAGGCAAGTTCCATGGGCTGGTCCTACGATGAGGCTGCCCTGCACTGTGTGGTCTTTCATACGCTACTCCATTCCCATACTTCAAAGACTGCCTGTCTTACTTGGAGGCAAGTGAGAGGTTGGGAAGAGGAGGAACACTAGAGTGAGACACACCTGGATAGGAATCCTCAGTCTGGTGCTTACTAGTCGTGAAGTATCCTGTGGATCACAAACACTTGGGCTTTCAGCGTCCTCACCTGGAGAACACAGCTTTCCTCTGGGGGTTGTGGTGAGGGCCACTGCAGTTAACTGCCAAAGCTCATCCGGGTTGGTTTCTTTGCCTCTGCTTGATTAAGTCTTTGAGCCAAGTTGAGAGTTGGAAAGGAAACTAACATTTTAAACACCTCCCATGTGAGAAAGGAACCCTAGAGTCATTAAACGCTGGTGCTGTGAGGGGCTTTCAAGGCAATACAGGACAGTTCCTCATTTTAAAGAGGAGAACAGTGTCACGTTGTAGATTTTCCACATTCCACACTATGTTGGGCACCTGAGAGACCCTTAAATGAATGTCTGCTGATGGATGAATGCACTTGGAAAGGCCTCTAAAGAAAGGAGACTTAGTCTTATGGGGAGAATGAAGTCACATTTGACACCATTTCATGCACTTTGCCTACCTCACTACTTTGCCCGGAGTGGGATCTCACTGTCCTATTCCTGGCTCAGTATCTTTCAAAGAATGGTTTGCTAGGCTCCTTTCCCTGAGAAACCTTTAGGGGGTCCAAAGTCTGAGCTTAAATGAAAGTTACTCAAAAACAGGTGCTCAGGATTCATCAAGTATTTTCAGCTGTGTAATTGATTCTACGCCATAAGACCAAATAAAGAGCCATTTTTTAAAAACAGAATGTTGAACCCAAAGTCAACTGTAGCATAGCACAGATGGAAAATATAGTCCCTATTGTAAAGAGAAAAGATGCAAGAAAACAAAATAAAGAGTAGCTGTAACAATCCCATTTTTCTACCCAGAAGAAAGGCCTTCCGTTCCCACCCAAGCTCCTGCCTTTTTCACTTACCCCACGTTATTGCTCTCCATAGCACTTATTACCATCTGAAATAGTACATTTTTTCATGTATTCAGTTGAACCTATCTCTACTCACTAGAATATTTCACAGTGGTTCAGACCTGGTCTCTTCTTTACTGATGCTTAGAACTGATTCATTTTGTTCATGGATGCCCAATGCCTAGAACAGTTCCTGCTGCATAATTGATTCATAATACATACTTGTTGAATAAATGGATGAATGGATTAGCAAATAAGTTGGGGCAGGGAGGGAGCAGTCACATGATATGGATAAGAAGATTGAATATGGGGTGGTTTTTTTCCTGTAAAATTTGCCCCTAAATCCACCAGACCTGTGTCTACTAGCCATTAAAATCATCTCTCTCTCAGTTCTCTCCTCTGAATCCATTATTACCAGGCAAGGTTTGATTTAAATTTTCTTATGTCCTTTTTCCTACAGATGAAAATACAGGGCTCACAACTTTGGCCCATTTGGTATGGTATTTTTTACTTAAATTAATAGCTTGGCATTTTATTTTTAACAATGGATTCCCATCTCAAAAGAACTCTGAGGAACAGGATGGAAACCTGTGGTGAAGACAAATAAGAACGGCACACAGGAGGTTTGGGCTCTAGATCTCACTCTGCTTTTAACTCACTTGCCTGGCCTTTAAAAAACTACTTATCTGGGTTTGATTTCGCCATAAAGGAATTGACGTTGATAACTTCTGAGTCTCTTCCATCTTTCAAAGTTAGGATTCTGTAAAAATTTGTAAAGTAAGCTCTTTCATGTGTTTTGACCTCATAAGAGATGTCATTAGCTTGTATTAGATGTCACGGATATTGGCAATCTTGTGAGGTTCATTGCAGTCATGGGGTAGGCACTTTTTCTGGGGTCAGTGATTATTGCCATGAAAAGGCAGACGGTGCCCTCATTAAAAATCTAAAACGCCAGAGGAGGCACTCCCTAGGGAAACTGGAGATCACACAGCAACTCTTTCCACATTTAAAATTGTACAGGTGTGTAGGTACGGGGAGGTTGCAGGAGGCACAAGAGGAAAGGAAAGGTGAGGCAGAGGCTGGAGGATGTGCAGGTGATGGTAAGGCCGGTGCAGAGAGCCCAGGGTTGGAGAATCACTCGTTTTCCCATGAGGGCCTGGCACACACCTAATATTGACAAATGAGAATATGCCCATGAACTTTGACTAGGTCCATGAAAATGTTTTCATTATGCGCCATGCCACTGTGGCGGAGGCAGGAGCTGCACGTCCCAGACATTTCTCTTCTGTAGAGGTTTTAGTTATCCATCTGTCAGGACTGCCCGAGTCTGCTCTCTCTCTAACTCTTCTGGTGTTTATTATTTGGGCTTCCTTGAGACCCTAATTGTTTGTAATACAGTTATTGGGCTAGCTCTCTAATTTATGCCTTCAGAGCAGACATCTCACCCGAGTGCTAGTCTTATATGACTGTCCGCCTACATATCAGCATTATTTAGAGATCATTACATTAAGTTTAATATGTCAAAAACAAACTTAAAATGAGTCCGCTTCCTAATTTACTGTTTCAGTCACTGGCATCACTGATGTCATTCTGAGACTTCAACTTGAAAGCTTTTTTTCACCCTTTACAATCCTCCATCAATACTCATTCATGACTCTGATAAACAACAGTGGGAAGAAACCAATCAATCTACCCACTGCTCAATACATGTTCACTATTCTCTTATTTGTATTATGATATGAAATGATCTGATTAATCTCCCAGGGTTGTTGAGGCTTCTGTCATTCTTCTTTCACAGAATGCCTTACCATTCACCTCCTTTCTCTCCTCTCCACCTTAATCCATGTTCTCATGCCCTCATACCTAAACTCTCAGAGTATCTTTCTTACTGGCCTCCAAGTCTAACTTTTTCCTGCTTCAATCCATGTCAAATCAACCATCTGGCCTTTTAAAAATTACTTTCAGCAAGTCATGTTCTACAAACCTAGGAGGATTCTAGTTTACCAATCAGAGTATTTTCAGTCTCCTCATTTGGCATTTAAAAGCTTTGGTCAACGACTCCCTTCTCCCAAGCTACCTGTGATCTCTATTTGTCTTTATCCAATTCGTATTTGTTTGAGTGCTGACTGCCAACTCCTCCCTCAGTTACCCACTGCTATCCAGCATTTCCCTTCCTCTTCAATGAGGCCCAGCTGTGTGATGCTCCCTTGCAACCACCACAGTGACTTTGCTCCTATTCTTGGCCTACCAGGAATCTCCTCCTTTCTGCCAACCCAGATCTGATATTTCTTCCAAGATTCATCTTCTCCCAAGGGTTCCCCATGGGAATGAATCCCAGACCATATAATCTTTCCCTTTTTCTGAATTCCCTCAGCATTCTCATATTAGTATCTATTGTTAGGTATTATTCTCTTAGTGTTTCACATGTATTCATTGATCTCCCTCATTGAAATGTGAGCACCAAAATGGCACAGGCCAAATCTTCATTTGACCAAATCTTGACCGAGCAAGGACAGATGCAAGGCCAGTAAGGACCTTGATTTTGCACATAGCCCATGGACGAGGCCTAATTGCTTCAGCGTAGGCAGTAAAGGCAATAAATGTGCACCGGAGAGCTAAGACTAGCTACTAGTCCAAGGTTAGAGACTCGGACATGTTTTGAGAAGTGTTTAAATGCTGAAATAAATTTTTAAAGAATAATTCAAGCCCCTTACACACCATGTGTTTCTCTGGCACAGAAATCTTTACTGTATTCATCCAAAATACAAAGGCCAGTATAACCTACCAGGTCTCAATCACTGATCAGATTAGAAGTCCTTGACTCTTTTTGGCCAGAATACTGGGTCCAGTGGGGACAAAGTGGTGCCATCAGCTGACTCTATCAAAATTTGCCTCTACACCTGCCAAGTACCTACAAGTTCATGTCTTACAAGTTAGCACCAGTTCATGTCCTTGAACCAAAGGCTGCCTGACTCCAGTACAAATCAGATAGTTGTAGAGACATTTGTAAACCCAGCTCCCCTCCTCCTTGGTCCAGTTGTATAATGTCCTGTCCAAACCACAGAACCCAGTAGGCAGGTAATGTTAGGCCCCTTGCAGAGAGCAGAAGAGATGCCCTCTTCCACAGAAATTCTTAGAAAGAATGCAGAGAGGAAAATGGACTTACCCTCACACAGTAGTTCATGCCCATCCCCAACAGGTGCTGTAGAAAGTGCCTGTCCTGCTTGCTCCTAAGGGGTGGCTCCCTAGGGCGAGGAAGCTGGCATGAATCAGGGGTTAAGGCGGTTGCCCTGTGGCCCACCAGGTCCGGCTGCGGTGGAGGGGCAGTCCCGGACCCACTTAGACTGGTTTCTGGGGATGACGGGCTGCTGGAACCTGGGTCCCGGCTTTCCTGGAGCTTCAGCCGAGGCACCTCTTTGGTACCCAGGCAAAAGTTTTTCAGACTCAGCAAAGTGGCCGGGTTGGCCAGCTTCACGCTCGCCATGCGGGGGATCAAGGTACACAGTGGGGTAGGGCTCTCCTGCGACGTCAAGGTGGCATCTTCAGCCGGCAGGTGAGGTGCCAGGGTCGGGTGGGGAGACTGCGGCGAGCCCTTGTTCCCGACCGAGCCTCCGGGGCTACCTTCGTCCAAGGACGTGATCGACTCGTTCCGAAAGCGGCTGTACTTGGCCCTGTGCAGCATCCCGGGGTGCCCGAAGAGTCCTACATACAGCACGAGTCCTGCCAGGCTGTCCTGGCCGCGTTCTCGCATAGCCTTGGCAGTGCTGAAACAGGATACTGTTGCATAAATCGCCTCGTCTTCTGGTAGATAAACGGTGCAGACATCAAATGCCTCAAAGCCGGATGCAACTCGCAGCAGCTACCTCTCCAACTCTGCTCTCGCACTCTCCCACCTCGGCTCCCGGCCCCTTAAGGGTGACAGCCCAGGGGGAAACGCCTCCCCTGCTCTGATTTCAGTCCCTCCCTGGCCCAGGCAGAGGCACCAGTGTTCTCGCCCTGGAATCCTCGTTCGGAGAGCCTAGACTCAGGCTCCTGGCGGCGGGGGTCGCTCACGGCCAACTCTGAGGCACAGAGCGCGGCCGAGCACCCGCCCGGGGGGGCCGCCGCATCACCAGCCTTGCAGGAGCCGAGTAGAAATATTTGGCACCCCCACTCCCACCCTCACCCCAGCCTCCTCTCTACACACAGGAACTTTCAAACCTGCTCCCTTCGGCTCCCACAGGGCGGGGCAATTGACTGGCCTATTAACCCTTTATTTGTTCCAGTGATTGTTCATTTAAAAAGGAAAAAAAATGTATCTATGAGCCAAAGGCCCTTCTGCCTGGGTTCGTTGATTCCAAAGGCTGCCCTCTCTTGGAAGATCTGGTCTTGCATCCCGTTCTGGGCCACCAGCCAGGAGTACTACTGACGGGCGCTGCTCCGCATTGTTTCACTGACTTGTGATGGGTCCGTGTTCCTCAGATCCCCCTCCCAGCCTGCCCACCCTCGCTCAGAGCTTCCCTCCCTCCTGGACTCCTCTCGGAGCTGTTTTCAGAAGCCCATTTGCAGCCGAAAGCTGAGATGTGCGGGATGATACGCAGCGTGTTGAAATTTTTATGAATGAACTTTGCCGACTGAATTTCTCTGTGTGTGTGCAAGCTAATAAATCTGTGAATGAAGCTGAGAATAGCTGTAATTGACTGACGGTCTCAGAGGTGCTTGGTTTTTATCCAATCAGAAGGCAGCTTGATGACTCATACACCATAAATATACTAAACTAGTAGCCGGGAGAAATCAAGCTAGTGGGAGAGGAGGGACATATTTTATTTTGTGGTGTCTGATGAATGAGTTAAAAGGAAAGGCAATCTTTACTACAGATCATTAGCCGGGGAGCAGCAGGTTAAAAGATCTATTTTCTTTCTTGTTGAGATGGCCGGGAAAGCAGAGCAGAAGAGCTAAAAATTAGACCCATTGTTCCAGTGATTTTAGGACATATGCTTCACAACTCCTGTGGGAAGCCATGATGCATTTTTCTTAGAAACATAGTTCTTTTTTTATTGATTGTTGGTTCCATCTTCCGTCTGGTGCAACTTCCTGTACCTATCAAATGTATCCTGAAGACATGATGACAACTGCAAAGGCTTAGCACACAGGAAGCCAAAAGCAGAGCTGGGAAGAGGAAATGCAGGTTCTTCAGGAATGGAGAAGAGGAAACTGCTGAAACACTGGAGGTGTGGGGGTGTCAGGGTGGGGTGGAAATCACACATAGGAAGAGAACTCTCAGCTAAAGATGGCACTACTCTGTGGCTTAAGGCTCTGACATCTGAAATTGTTCACTAATTAAAAAATTAAGACAAACTGGCAACCAAAGGAATCAAAGGTGCCACCTTCATTATCTTACTGACCTCAAGGCTGCCTTAGGCTCATGGGTATTCATGACTTTGGGAGTCTGAGCTCCCTTGGGATCCAAACACAGCTCCTGAATTAAATGGTTGAGAGTGGCCAGTGAAAGCAGCATCTTCCTCCCAAGCTCCCTGCTCCCCCAGGGATAATAACACACCTATCGCATCCTGTCTGCCAAGCCAGTTTGGACGTTTCTTTCCCTGGGAAGGCCTTGCTGCATCTTCATAAATCTTCCCTTAAACCCCTTCTGACCTCCTTTTCCCTCCCCACATCTCTTCCTGGCAAAACTGAGGGAAGTAGCTATCAGTTGGACCCCACTTCTCTGGGGCTGAGGAGACAGGCTCTGGCCAAGATTATGTATCTCTCATTCCTTCCCATTCCTCAGCTGCTTTCTTCCTCTCATTTCTCTTATCTTCTCCTGGGTCCTTGCCTTGCTTCTGCTGTGTTGTGATGACCTCATCATATGCTGCCTTTAGAAAGTTCCTTTACCTCTCTGTGCCTGAAAGTCCTCATATGTTGGCAGCAGCCATCTAATGAGGGTGTTCTGAGGGATTATGAATAATCCTCATCCCTGTAAAGTCTTGGCCCGATGCTCCATACAGTACCCATCTCACTACGTACATGTGGGCAGTATGAAAAAAACGCCATTGGAACCAGAGCTGTCTCCCCATGCAGCTCATATTCTTACCCCTCACAGCACAGAGTTTACATCATTCTAGGAATTTAAAAAAAAATTAGCACAAAGTGGGAGATGCCAAGAAAGCCAACATTGTCCAAAGAAAACAGTTTTTTTAAATCGGGTGGGCCTGGAGAAGGCTGGGATGGACAGGGGCCTGCCTGGCTGATAGGAATCCTTATAGAGGTCTCATGACTGCAGGATGAGCTGTCCAGGGCCGTCAGCTCATCTAGGTAAGCACCATGTTGGTCAGACTCCAGGAGCTCAGACCATCCTACATTCCTCAGAAGGTGTAAGTCCTGGGAGGGTTGGGGGTTGGGAAATGGGACTAGGTAAGGTAAGAAAGCAGTCATGGCCACTGTGGGCTTCTTCTCTGTCCTTGGGAACTCCAGAGACCTTGGCTTTCCTAGGCAGCTCTGCCACAGCCTTTTATGCAGGTGAAAGAAACCAGATCTGCAACTGGGAAGTGGGGAATAGCCTCCAGGCTGAGCCTGCCCAGCTGGGCTGCTTTCTCAGTCCTAACAGCCCAAGAGAAGGCTCATTGATTGAGCTGCTTTTCATTCCAGGTAGATGAGTGGGCAAGGCAGATGGTTTGCTTTTTCCAGGACATTAGAATATCCTCTTCAATTAGTGATGATTAAAATAATATTAATAAGAACTACTATTTGTGGAATACCTGACAGTTCACCTGCATTCTAGTCCATTCATTATAACACATTGTGGACGCTGGGATTATGTTCATCACTGCCTTACAGATATGGAAACGAGGCTGACAGAAAGCGCAGTGACTTGGCCAAGGTGTTCCAGCTGTTGAACAACGATCCTGGGATCCCTCTGGGCCTGACTGCAGAGCCTGTGCTGGCAGCCACTGTACTCTGCTGCCTCCCAGGGACCAGAGAGCTCAAGTCTAGTTTCCAGGCCTATGAGGGCTACAGGGCATCTTACTCCTTCCTGAAGCTCTGAGAAATGACTGGGCAGGAAGAAGAGCTGGGGACTTTAGGAGGTTCTAGGATTGTTGGGAAGCCTACCCCTGAGCTGGCCCTCACTGATCAATGAGATCAGGGCTGGCAGAATATTTTCCTATCTATGGTTTTCCTGTATTTACCCTTCCAAAATCCCCAGGGAAAGTGTATTTAGCCCAAAGATCATTTATCAGAAGATAATACTAGACTAGATGTCTCCGGTAACCTTGGTAGCTGGGCCACTATCTACAAGCAATATGCACTCAGCAGCAAAATGTAATTGGATGAACATTAATCTGGGAATGACAGAACCAGCTGCAGGATTTTGAGTAAGTTACACTTAACCTCTCTGATACTCAGTTTTTGTATATGTAAAATGGGCACAGTAATAATTAATATCTGCTACACACTAACTCTAGATCAGGTCCTGAGCTAAGCGTTCACATTTAAGACCCCAGCAAGTCTATGCAGCAGGTGCTATTTGTTATTTACTGACTTGCCCGAGTCACATAGCCAGGGCATGGTAGTTGTGGTGTAGAACTGAGCACTGGCTCATTCCAAACTATGCCCTTAACCACTGTGATATGATCCAGTGCATACGAACCTAACTCCTACTCTATGCTCAATAAATGTTGGTTCTTGCTTCTTTCTCCTCCTTGGAGATCATACCTATAAAATTCACCCTTAATACCTTACAAGTAAAAACATGAATAATAGATCAGAAAAGCCATTATTGCCATTAAATTCTCTGAGAACCATGAACTTCCAGCATCACTGCCCTTGGAAAACAGAGTTCTGCATAGATCCCTGTGGTATGCCTTCTTTACTTTGAGACACCTCGCGCCCAAGGGCACCTGCTAGAAAACAATATGTCAGCTTCTTAAGAGACAGCCTGTGCTTGCTGAGCTTCTTGAGTAAAACAGGCAGTTTCAAGGAAGACCTGGGTCAGGCTGGGCCATGCTAGAATTAACCAGGTCCAGGAGAAGGAGAGAAGAGAACCTGGCAAAATGCCTGCCCAGCTTTTGAAGATAACCCAGTGTGGAATTTGGGGTAGAGGTAGGTTGGGCTAGAGGATATGGGGAAGAGGAGAGAGAATAAGGCAGAAACATAGTAACTCTGGGAAGCTGTAGGCCAATTGCTGCTTTGGAACAAAGTGGAGCAGGTGACATCTGAGTGCTGTAGCACAAGGACTCTTACTCCATCCTGCCACTATCATTTCTATCATAAAGCAGACGTCCTGGTGAAGGATTTTCACTGAGCAATACCCACAATGAATCTAACAACCCGTCAGTTGGGAATGAAAACATTGCTGAAGCTCTATTTTGGTGAACAAAATTCCACAAGAAAATATTTATAGAAAGTTCTTGGTAGAGACCAAAATATCATTTTCAGGATGGGGAAATGAGATGGGGAAGAAGAGTTGTATCTCTGAGAGGAAGGGCCTAGTCTCACAAAAATGGAGGCAGGATCATGTCCCCCATAGCTGTCACTAACTCTGGAAATAATCATCTTTTGCTTCCTGCACGCAGTGTTTTCTGTTTTCTCACAGTCTCCAGCCCTGGAGGTCAACAGTTTTCTGATGGTTGCTTTTGATCCCACACCTAGAACTAGACCCAGTTACAAAAAAGTACAGGAAAATGGATATTTTCCTATCTGTTGAAAAGAAAATAACGTACCTGAAAATGCTATGTAAAGAGTTAGACGGCCGGGCGCAGTGGCTCACGCCTGTAATCCCAGCACTTTGGGAGGCTGAGGCGGGCAGATCGCGAGATCAAGAGAGCGAGACCATCCCGGCCAACATGGTGAAACCCCGTCTCTACTAAAATACAAAAATTAGCTGGGCGTGGTGGCGCATGCCTGTAGTCCCAGCTACTCGGGAGGCTGAGGCAGGAGAACTGTTTGAACCGGGGAGGCAGAGGTTGCAGTGAGCCGAGAGGAACTTTCCTGAAAGGTTAATTCCATCTGATGAGCTCAGTGATTTTTGAATCAATAATAAAATTTGAACCACTGGGTATAGTCTGATGATCCGAGTGCAGCCAAGACTTTCATTTGCTTTTTAGTTAGGTTTTCTCTTGGTAGAATCACAATGGCAACGTGGTTAGAGAGAGGCAATCTGGAATAGGAAAAAGGAACTGGGAGCAGGCAGGCTTGAATTTGATTCCAACCATTCTATCACCTGAGGGTATCTAAACCTTGTCTTCCTCACCTGCAAGTGGGTAACTGTAAGTATCTGTTCCCAAACCAGTGATGGTCTGTAAAAAGTCTCCTCCAATTTATATAGAAACAGTAATAATCTTCAAATATGTGGGGGAACAGGAGGACCTTATAGTTAAGATTTATTTAAATACTGCTTTTTAAAAAAACATTTGAGATTGTCCATCCTATTTTCTGTGTGTGGTAAAATGTTTTTCTTTTACGAAGTATGGCAACCATGGTTAGTAGATTGTTTTTTAAATGATTCTACATGGCAAAACAAAAGTTAGCAACTCTATGTCTACCTCCAAATGATTTTGGATATGCTCTGGGAATCACTGTAAGGGAATCTGTAGATTTACTTTGTGAACTAAAAATACATATACAAAGTGAGCTATTATTACTGTAGTCTCCCAAAGTGCCATTGCTTGTATAGTGATGAAAATATCATCCAGCTGGTCCTAACGATTCCTGAATAACCCACGCTTAAAAAAAAAAAAAAAAAAAAAAAGCTTCTTCCTGGGAGTCTAATTGGGACAGGCCTCTCACGGAGAGACAGCTCAGGGTCTGCCTCTGGGTTAAGCCCCAAACTTCTCTTTAAGAAGAGGAATTTGATCTTACGAGACTTCTGCTTTCAGCGGGAAAAGTGAATAGCATGGTAAGATTCTCTCTTTCTAGAGGCTAAGGAACCTGTCTGACTTAAGAGTTAAGTGATGAGAGGCAGGAATGCAGTTTGCTGCAAGAAAGCAGGATAAGAGAAGGGAGGGTCTGGTGCAAATTTGGGAAGCTGTGTGGGACTGGTGGAGCTGGCAACAGCCAGGAGGGGAACACAGTAGTGTTTGGACGTGGGCTGGACGAGCCCAGGACTTCCGTCATGATCAACAATGCTGAAATAATCCCAGGGAGTGAGGTCAGCTTTTTGAACTCACCCCGTTTTAAATTTCTTTTTTTTTCCATTTTACATAGAAGTACTTCGTTGATGGAAACAAAGCCAGATATGAAAACTAAATTCATCCATATCCTAATTTAGTCAAAATCTTTATTCACATTTCAGCGACAAAAACCACCTCAGGCTGCTTTTTCCCCCTATACATAATTTTTTTTTCAAACAAAAACAACATAATATGCATACAGTTTTCTACCTGCTTTTTTTTTTTTTTTTAACAGAAAAGAATATCTCCATATCACTGAACATACTGTGTTATTTTAAAGGCTAATAGTATCATGGTGTAGGGGGTGATTTAGACACACACACACAGCCATTGTTGCTAAGTCCTTCCATACACAATGCTAACTGGAGACGCCAGATAACGGGTATATGGGTGTCTGTGGTGCCATTCTTCCAACTTTTTAGCATGTTTGCAATTTTTCATAGACAGATTTGGTTGGAGAAGTGTTTGTTTGTTTGATTTTTACGCATCCTCGCACAGATCCCAATCTATCTTAGACAGCTCCCATGGCCGGCCCCGGGCAGCCTGTTTTCATTCTGAGAGGCGGGCCGCGGACGAGTTTCCCGGATGAGCTCCAGCTGCGTGGGCTCCCGCGGGCGGGCGCAGCGCCCCCTCGGTGTAGCGGCGGGAGCTGCAGGCCGCCGGCTCCGCGGCCGCCCCGGGCTGTGCCCCTCTCGAGAAGCCCCGGCGGGCGGCGGGGAGAGCATCTGGTCCGCGCTTTCGCACGGTCTCCCTGAACAAGACCAGCGGAGCACCCGGCTGCCAGGCGCGCAGCATCAAAGCTGCAGGCGCCCCGAGAAGAAAAGGGCTAGTGTGCGTCGGAGAAACTCCAAAGCCCTTTTCCAGGCACAGCGACTTAGCGGGAGGGGCGAGGGGCTGGAACTGCGCTTTCACAGTGCGGGCAGTCAGGCCCCGGGTGCCCCGCCGGGACAATAGGGCCTTAGTGCTGGGGACTAGGCTGCCCGGGGGCCTGGTGGGAGCATAAAGGGAAGCTGTGTCTCCGCAGCACTCAAGTTCACCTTTGTCTTCGGAGTCCAAGTCAAAGGCTACAGAAGGAGCCTGCAGGCTCTCCACCCTCGTCATGGGTCTGATTGATGGGAAGGGCCAAGTTCTTTGCCCAAGATGCTGGGAATTCAGATCAAAATAGAAATGGGCTTGCCTGCTAGCTGGGACAGCGGTCCGGGTTTCTATCGAGAGCTGCGTCTTCTGGCCAGAACCTGCGAGGAGGGGGACGCCAGTACAAATTGCTGGAGCCAGTGGTCATTAGGCGCCTGTGCACACGTGTTATGTAGCAAGGCGAACTTGCCCTGGCTGGGGAGAAGCAGCGGGTGGGAGTGGGCAAGTTTCTTCCCACCGGCGATCCGCTGTCCACACTCTGCTGTTGCCTCTTCCCGAGGGAGAGAGGCCGCCCTGTATTCCGGCTGATAGCAGCAGCCCACTGATCGGTGGTGGAAGGTTACTTAGGCTACGGTCGTTACCCTTGACCTTGGCTGAGTTTTCTCCTGGAGTTGACACAAGATCCGCTGGCTTGGGTCAGGTCTCTATTGCCACTAACGGGGAAAGAAAACGCGGCTCTTGGTTGAATTGCCTAAATAATTACAATGACTTGCAGCAGACAGAGGAGAAGCAATTCACAGCCCCTGCCCCCAACACACGCACATCCATACAACACAGTTGTACATCGATTTCCTGATCTTAGTTTTTGTTATAGAGGGTCAAGATAGTTAGAAAAATCAAACAACCAAACCAAACAAATAAATGAACACACAAACTTTTTTTTTTAACTTTTAGGTTCAGGAGTACATACGCAGGTTTGTTATGTAAGTAAATTGCTTGTCATGGGGGTTTGTGTACTGATTATTTCATCACGCTGGTAATAAGCTTAGTACCAAATAGGTAGTTTAAAAAAGTTCTCGTCCCCTTCCCACCCTCCACCCTCAGGCAGGCCCTGGTGTCTTTTGCTTCCTTCTTTATGTCCATGTGTTCTCAGTGTTTTGCTCCCACTTACAAGTGATAACACTTAGTATTTTGTTTTCTGTTCCTGCATTGGTTTTTTTTTTTTAATTATTGTACTTTAGGTTCTGGGGTACATTGCAGATCATGCAGCCTTGTTGCATAGGTAAATACATGGCAAGGTGGTTGACTGCCTTCATCCCCCCATCACCTATATCTGGTATTTCTCCCCTCATTATCCCTCCCCACTCTCCTCACCCCCTGCTGTCCCTCCACTAGCCACCTCCCAACTGACTGCAGTGTGTGATGCTCCCTTCCCTGTGTCCACGTGTTCTAACTGTTCAACACCCACCTATGAGTGATAATATGTGGTGTGGTTTTCTGTTCTTGTGTCAGTTTGCTATTAAGAAGCGGTTTCTTGGCACATTTCAATCAAAATTAATCAATATTGATAGTCTCAGAGCTGAGTCATTGAGAAACTGAAGCCAAATGTTAAATTAAAAGAATGCTTAATGATAATTAAAACCTAATTAAGCATAGAAATTTTGTCTTTATAAACAAAGGCTATTTTAATCCTACAAACATCAGTTATATTTGTAGCACTTGGCAAGCATGATGGTCTTTTTATAAATACAATATTTAATAAGTAATTATTGTGATAAGCAGAAACAGTTTGTACTCTCCAGATGTTTAATATGCAGAGACCAGCACATTTCATTATTTATAAGGTTATTTTTTGTCCTGTTACAAATACTATCTTTTCTATTCACTTTCCGTTTCTTTAGCGAAGAAATGGGTAGTGATATTATCATTTAAACGATTTTTTTTTTGTCATTTGTAAGGAGAATTTAGAGATGGAAAGGGAAATTTTTTGTAATGCAAACAGGACTGCATTATCAAATCATTCTCAGTCTAAGAATAAATAAACGTAAAAGGAGAAAAGAAAAGGAGAGAAGGAGATTGCCTTGAATTAAGCATCCGCTGTGTGCCAGAGACAAAAATGTTCTGTCTGTGGAAAAAAATTATGAATCACATCATAATATTTGACTTTTGTATCCCCTTGCACTTTTACTTTTTCTAAGACCTACAAATGTGACCCTTACAAATAAACATAATATTTATCTGTTAACAGGAAGCCTTTAAATTGTTTAAAATATTTTGTTATACATATAGTAAAGTATGCACATCTTAAGTGTGTAACACAGTGACATATACAAAAGAGTTTTACATGTATATCTCAGAAATAAATAGTGACATATGCAGGTATATATCTTTACCACTATTCAGAAAAAGGAAGAGATCATTTTCAAAACCGTAGAAGGCACCTCATGCTCCTCAAGGTCAGTAACCCAGAGGGAGATATTATTCTGATTTCTATCATCTTTACCAATTGTTTTTTACTTACTATCATAATCTATATAAAAGGAATCATATAGTATGTATTCTTTTGATTTTAGTTTATTTTTTATTTTTAAAAATATATAATCACAATTTAGTGGTTTTTAATATATTTATAAATGTGTGCAGCAATGAACCACTATCTAATACCACGATATTTTTATCATCCAAAAAAAGCCCTGAACATTTTAGCAGTTAATTTCGGTTATCTTCTTCCCCCAGCAGCTAACAATCCCTAATCTATTTTGTGTCTATAGATTCTAGAGACTTCCTGTAAATGTTATCATAGAATATGTAGCCTTCTGTGCCTGGCTTCTTTAATTTTGCATAATGTATTCAAGGTTCATCCATGCTATAGCATGTATCAGTATTTCACTCCTTTTTATGACTGAATGGTATTTCATTGCATGAAGAAAATACATTTTGTTTATCCATTTCTTTGTCGATAGGCATTTGGGTTGTTTACATTTTTTGACTCTTATGAATAATACTGCTATGAATATTTGTATACAAGTTTTATGAAGACATATGTTTTCAATTTTTTCTTAGAATTCTACCTAGGAGTAGAATTGTTGAGCCTTATGGTAAGTCTCTGTTTACTTTTTGAGGGATGCCAAATTGTTTTCTGAAATGACTATTCCATTTTGTATTCCCAGCACCAATAATAGAGGGTTTCGATTTCTTCCCATTCTCATCAACACTTGTTATTGTCTGGGTTTTTTATTATTATTGTTATAGACATTGAGTGTGAAGTGCTACCTCATTGTGGTTTTTGGTTTTTATTTCCCTAATGACCAACAATTTTGAGCACCTTTTTAATCTGCCTATTAGCCATTTGTATATCTTCTTCAGAGATCTAACTATTCAAACTCATTTTCATCTTTATTTGTCTAACCCAAGGTTATCAAGAGTTACTCCTATGTTTTCCTCTGAAAGTGTCATGGTTTTAAGCACTTACATTTTTATTTACGACTCATTTTGAGTGAATTCTTACATATAGTGCAAGGCAGGGGTCCAATTTTATTCTTTTGTGTACACAGATCTAGTTGTTCCACAAGCATTTGTTTATTTTTTACCCTTTGTTGATCTATAGGTCCATTCTTATGTCAGCATCATACTCTTAATCACTGTAACTTCAGAAAATTTTGAAATCAGGAAGTGTAAATTCCCCGAATTTGTTCCTCTTTTACAAGATTGTTTTTGCCAATATCTTGCATTTCTCTATAAAATTGCCAACCAATATTTTGGTGGAGTTGGGGTTGAATCTGTAGATTAATTTGGGGAGCATTGCCATCTTAACAATATTATCTTCTAGTCCTTGAATGCAGATACTTTCTATTTATTTATTTCTACTTTAATTTCTTTTAATAATGGTTTATGTTTCAGCATGCAAGTCTTTCATTTATTTTGTTAAAGTTATTTCTTAAAAAATTATTCTGTTTTATGCTATTATAAATAGTTTTCTCATTTTATTTTTGGATTGTTTAATGCTGGTATATAAAAATATTATTGATTTTTGATATTGATCTTATATCTTGCAACTTTGTTAAACTGGTTTATTAATTTTAATAGGTTTTTTAGTCAATTTCTTAGGATTTTCTGTGTACAAGATCATGTCATCTACAAAGAGAGAGTCATTTGCATTTTTCTTTGCATCTGATAAAATTTATTTATTTTCCTTGCCTAATTTCCAGGCTAGAATGGCCAGTAAAATATAGAATAGAAGTGATAATAGTAGTCATTCTTGTTTGAGTTCTGCTTTTAGGCGGAAAGCAACCAGTCTTTAACCACTAAATATAGTGTTAACTGAGGGATTTTGTACATGATTTTTATCAAGTCGAACTCCCCTTTGCTACTCTGAGTTTGTTAAGTGTTTTTTTAAATCATGCAATGATGTCAGATTTTGTGAAATGATCTTTTTATATTTTAAGAGCATGTGTTTGTGTTATTTATGCTATTAATGTAGTGTTATTACACTGATTGATTTTTATATGTTGAACTAACTTTACATTGTTGAAATAAGTCTCACCTGCTCATGATATGTATTCCTTTTTAAGTGTTTCTGGACTCAGTTTGCTCTTATTTTATTGAGAACTTTGAGTACCAGTTATTGGTTTTATTTATTTTCTCTATTTTTTTATTCTCTGTTTCATTTGTTTCTACTCTAATCTTTAACATATCCTCTCTTTTGCTTGCCTTGAGTTTAGTTCTCTCTTTTTTTTACTTTCTTAAAATGAAAGTTTAGGTTATTGATTTAAGATCTTTCTTTCTTAATATGGATGTTTACAGCTGTAAGTTTTCCTGTAAGCACTGATTCAGCTGCATTCCATGAAGTTTAGTATACAGTGAACCCTGAAACAATGCAAGTGTTAGGGGTGCCAACACTCTGCACAGTAAAAATTCATGTGTAAGTTTGACTGCCCAAAAACTTAACTACTGATGGCCTACTGTTGACCAAAAGCCTTACTGATAACACAAACCATTTATTAACATATATTTTATGTAACGTGTATTATGTACTACATTCTTACAATAAAGTAAGCTAGAGAAAAGAAAGTATTATTAAGAAATTATAAGAAAGAGAAAATATATTTACTATTTATTAAGTGTCAGTGGATCATCAGAAAGGTCTTCATCCTTGTCGCCTGCACATCGAGTAGGCTGAGGAGGAAGAGGAAGAGAAGCGGTTGGTTTTGCTGTCTCAGGGGTGACAGAGGCAGAAGAAACTCTGTGTATAAGTGGACCTACACAGTTCAAACCTGTGTTGTTTAAAGATTAACTGTATTGTGTTTTTGGTTTTCAAGTATCTCAAATGAATTGTTTTTAATTTGCTAATTTCTCTTTTGATTTCTTCTTTGATATACATTATTTTGCTTCTATTTGCTTTGTTCAACACTGTGGTGAGATTTATGTAGGTTGCTGCTTATAACAACAGTTCATTATTTTTATTGATATTTCGTATTGTTTAATGAGTACATTGCAATTATCCATTCTACTATTGATGGGATTTGGTTTTTCTTTTTCAATTTTTCCCTTTTAAGTAAAATTGCTGTGTGTTTTGGTGGACAAACAAAGCCATTTCTCTTGGGTTTTTCAGAGTGAAAATACTCAAGCTTAGTTCTAATACAGTGCCATCAGTCTATGATTCCTATTCTGGAACTCAATAGATTGAATTCTAAGTAAAATAAGAAGTCATATGAGTTGTACATAAAGTGGTTGAAAGGTTTTCCCTAAACCCTTCTACTTTACTTTCTTATTGAGGGCATAATGCAATTAAGTTTTTATATGTGTGTGTAATTGGCCTGCTTTTGTGAGAGTTTGGGGTGGATCTGTAATTTTAGAGTATTCATTTGTTCATATGTTCAACTATTTTAAGTAACCAAGTCAATTTTATAACCTAAAATGTGTGCACTATGTGCTTTTAAGTTTGATGCTAGATTGAAAGAAAGCAAAAAAAGGAGTCTGCGTTAGCAGATAGATGCTAGTTTTATTTTTAATCATTGTCCCTCTGACATGATAAAATATTAATAGACTTATGGGATAAATATTCAGAGCAGTAAAAATTATTAGAACAAGAGTGCAAGGTCCATAAACATAACAAGTTTGATATATGAGGTAATTGGATCTTATGTTTACACAAAAGCAACAGCAATATATCAAAGATGTATCTTTAAACATACAGAATGCATATATGTGAAAATATGAATTTAACACTCACTTTGCCCTGAAGACCAAGGTGCACTTTAAATGTAATGACTTGGAAGCAAGACAAGCTCTAGTTTCTTATGTTTTCTTGTTGAAAATAATATGAATGTGAGTGAGAGTTTCAAGTTTCAGCGTATCTGAAAGTTTATTTAGGTTCCACTACAAAGTAAGCAGATCTCTAGAGATGAGAGCTGATGGAAGGAAGCATACAATTAAGGCTACCCACAAGTTATCTTAATGATTGTAACTTTTTTTTATCAGAAGCAACCCTTTGGGAAAAGTCTCCATCTAATCGCAAAATCCAAATGGTCTCTTTTCTTGTATTCTTTTGTTTGTGACCAGGAGCGTGTATGGGAAAACAACCAAAGTTTTCCTAGGGAGCAGATCACTTAGTAGAGAAAAATAACTCTTCATATTCTTATGCTCTCTTGTTTCCTTTAGGATTATTTTGAAGACACGTCTCACATATTCATTAAGAAGTAATATATTTAATACTTTACTTTGCATTTGTTAATAATTTTGGTGTTTCCCTTAAAAGACTTTTGAAATTTGCCCTTGATTGTAGTTCATTATTTGGTAATTACTACTAAATAGATTGTATTCCAGTCTTTGCTAATTTCATTGGGTTTTCTACTATAAATGTATTTTCTGAAAAAAATATAGAATAAATAAAAAAAAAGAAAGCCAACCAGGGATGACAGAAATTTTAAATTTACCTAAAGGCACACCAACAAAGGTAGCTTTCTAAAACCTGCTTTTCTCAGCCATGGCACAGTCTCTGTAAGGACATGATACAAAAATGCAGTTCGTGATCAACAAGTTTACTAGTAGTTCTTCTGTTCTTAAGAAGGGTAAATTAATTGACTTTGAGATATACTTTTTTTTTATTAATTGTATATTACATAGATAACACATTTTGTTAAAATATTTATTCTTAAATCCAATAATGTTTCATCTAACCAAGTATAAAATGATGAGACAAACATTATCATTGTATCATTGTTGCCATATATTTTATTATAACCTTCTTTGTAATTATCAACAATGGCATTTGTTTCTATGATTAGAAAATACCAGAAAAGAGTAATAAATATACTAATAATAATAAGCACTGGCTTTTATTGCCAATATCTTTGTGTTTTACTGTGTTGATGTTTATGCCGGCAGAAGCCTGGCCAGACTTTATTTCATTTCTATTAAAATATTTAATATTAATATCAAAAAGACTTATTTTAAAAGTGTCTAACTTTTCCATATTTAGATTTTCTTCAACCTAAAGACTTAATTTGAAGCATCCTAAATATTTTCTGAATATTATTGCAACAAACAAAAAAAGCATACTCAAGTAAGACTTTGCTGAACTCTGATAGTAACTTCTCTGATAGCATATTAATAAATAGAAAATGTGCTCTAAAAATGTCCAAGCCAAATTGGGCTTAGAGCAGAAGCAATTTTAAGTGATAACTTTGCCAAATAATATCATCCAGAAAGTTAATTCTCAAAACTGTGCACAAACCATAATTTCTTTTGCTTCTAAACATCCTGTTCTAAGAAGTTTGTAGAAACTCAAGTTGAAAGCACTAGAGAGTTCATACAATCCAGTTATCACTTAATACTGGATAAGCAGCTAGCCAGTCATGGCTTCCACACTTGTGGCAATGGAGAGCTTACTATTTATTAGCAGCTCAAAATTTTAGAAACGTTTTTCTTTATTTCTTATTAACAAATTTATTATTGTATTCTTGCACGGATTAAGGTAAATCTCTTTGTAATTTACTCCCTTTGATATTGCTTCTGCCATCTAGAATATTAACAAAAACAACCACAGGAACTCACTACCACTTGCTGAGGGCTCCATATGAGCCAGGCATGACAATAGGCATTCCACCTTCATTTCTTCACTTAATCTTCATGACTACCTGAGGCATTGTTAGCTTCTGTTATCCCCATGTTTTCTTGATATTTGAAAGGGCTGATAGAAGTTAAATAACTTGCCTGAGAGCATGTAAACATCAAACCCAGATTTGAAAATGCTAAGGTTTTTGTCATATTACTATATCAAATATGAGCCTTTTACGTATTGAAAAGTAGGGATCATATCTCTATAAGTCTACTCTTTTTCCCACTAACTTCACTCAGTTTCTTCCATTATGTCTTCTATGTTAGTCCTTCTGTGATTGTACAATTTTATCCACTCAGGTCTGCACACATTGTTTGTCAATATCTCCATAAGGCAAACTACCCAGAAGTGAGTGCAATGTTCCAAGTCTATCCTAGGCAAACAGAGAGGCATATAAAAACCTTCTTTTCTCCAGATATTACTGCCTCTTATAATGCAGACTAAAATGGCATAATTTTTAAAGCCTCATTATAGAATTAAATATAGTCAACAAAAATTCTAAAATATATTTTATAGGTTCTGCTGCTTAGTCATATTACCCCAACTTCTATCTACAATTAACCCTTTAAGCAAAAATATAGGTCTATATTTTTTCATATAAATTTCTATTAAATTTTACATTTGTCCCTATTGATCTACTAAATTCAACTTGTGGAAATTATTTTAAATAATGAAAATAACACCAACTGTATTTGCTATCCCTCATAGCTTGCAGTTATTCTACAATTTAACAATGGGCCATCTGTGTCTATATTCAAAGAAATGATTGAAAGTGAACAGGACAGCTATATAATAGAATAAAATAAAAGAGAATCCTTGTAGAGATAAATTCCACATCAATAAAACATGATCTTTTATAAGAAGAGTAATAGTGTAAATTACCAAGACATTCAAAGAGTTGACCAGATCATGAATAATCAATGGTTGGATGGATGGATAGATGGATGAGAGAGAGATGGCTAATAGGACTTTGAGGGAGCGATACTTTGGTAAGTAAAGTGAAGAGATGCAAAGACAGTAGGCTAGCATTAGTGTAAATGTGACATCTGAGGAAGACACCGTGTGTGAGGCCCTCTTTCCTCTGGCAAACATTGGTGGACAAAGAAGCTACAAAGAGAAAAGTTAGAGAAATTGTGCAAATCATTTTACCTCACATTCGTCCAAATTTCTGGATGATAAAATGTGTAACACTTCATGCACTGAATAAAGTTTTTGACTGTGAACTACAGATCTCCCTTTCCAAAGTACTCAGCAAGACTTTACTCTCAAAATTTCTTGTTTCTCCGTCCCATCCAAGCAAAATAGAACTATAAAAAGCCCAGTTCTTTATTTCATGCCCAGAGCATAGATGTGTCTGAGTGTGTCTGTTTTCCTCTGGCACATTTTGAGCCTCAAAACTCACTAAGGCATAAGGTTAAATCTCTGCTGCCCTGTTCCAGCTACAAAAATCAAACATCTGAGCAAAGCTGCAATTTAAAAGTTATGAAATAGCATACCTTCCCAAAGCACAGAAATAGGATCCGTGGATGAAAATTTTAAAAAAACAAGTTTGACACAACTGAAGAAAGAGTTTTTAAATATTTGAAATGAAAATAGAACTTATCAAACACCTAGTCTGTGCCAATAAGTTTAAGTATAGAACCAAGAGATTCTTATGTTACTAAATTGATGATGAAAAGAGAATAGAAAGGCTTACACATTTCCAACAGCATTCTTTGTTGTGAGAAAGATACTTAATTTAAATATTAAGATAAAATTGCTCATTTTTTCTAAACAACCCTAATAAATTTTATATAAGTTAAGAACTAAGTAAAAATTATCTCTAGAAGAAAAATTGTGACAATGTTACCTAAGTAGTTAAACCACTCTGTATAATGCAGGAAAATTGGCCATTTTCTTTTTTTTAAATTTAAATGTAAAAAGTCATATGAAGAAAGCAAATACAGAATCGTAGTTAATATTTACAAAAGCATTATGCAGGCACAATATTACATGCAGATAGTTGTATTTAAAACACTTTGGGTATTTCATTTCTAAAGTAAAGCTCCACAGGCATTCTGTTTAAAGTTCTTTTCATCTTTGCAAAAGTTACATGCAACAGAGTGGGTAAGTTTATATATATATTTATTGTGTTTTAGGTTTGGGGGTACATGAAAAGAACATGCAAGATTGTTGCATAGGTACATACATGGCAATGTGGTTTGCTGCCTTCCTCCCCATCCCCTATATCTGGCATTTCTCCCCTGTTATCCCTCCCCAACTCCCCAGCACCTGCTGTCCTTCCCCTAGTTCTCCCCAACAGACCAGAGTGTGTGATGCTCCCCTCCCTGTGTTCATGTGTTTTCATTGTTCAACACCCACATGAGTGAGAACATGCGGTGTTTGATTTTCTGTTCTTGTGTCAGTTGGCTGAGATTGATGGTTTCCATATTCATCCATGTCCCTACAAAGGACACAAACTCATTGTTTTTTATAGCTGCATAGTATTCCATGGTGTATATGTGCCACATTTTCC
>CAUYLG010026569.1:0-13031 GCA_963573385.1 Cacajao melanocephalus | reverse complement strand
AGTGTGTTGTTGGCTTCTGGCTTCTTCATGGCAGACTCAGTGGTCAGCAGACACTTGGCGATGGGATAGTGGTCAAGCTTGTTTCTCCTGGGGGCGCTCTTCCAGGGATATTCCGGCTGCCTCCGGAGTCTCAGTGTCTTGAGCCAGTGTGCGCTGCTGCTGCTGCTGCTGCTTCTTCTTCTTTCTTCTTCTCCTTCTTCTCCTCCTTTGCAGCCGTGGATGCCTTTCTGCACTGCCTTCTTGGCCTTCAAAGCCTTCGCTTTGGCTTCGGCTTTAGGAGGGGCGGGAGCTTCCTTCTTCGCCCTCAGCGCCATCTTGTGAAAAGGGTCTGAAGAGCTTTTCTAAAAGCAGCAGTTGGAAGATCTGTTTTGTGGGTGGTGGGAGGGCTTTTTTTTTTCCTCCATTTGCTATCTGGATACTTGGACAACCCCCCAGTGGGACGTGCCTCTGGCTGGAGACTGTGGAGCACTCGTGGGCATCAGGTAGCTTGTCCAGGGAGGAGAAGGGGGCTCTTGTTCCTGCAGATCCACGACTCTTCCCACCTGATAGAAAGAAGTGTCCTGGGTGTCAACACATAACATACATGAGCAAACAGGACTGGGCCAATCTCCTCGTCATTCCTCGAGACACTCAGCATCACAGGTGTGTGCTCCTGGAAGAAGTGAAGCAAAGCTATGCAGCCTCGGGTCAGGCAAACTCAGCCAGAGGGGTGAGAGCTGTGTTAGTATGAAGAGTCAAAAAAATCCACAGTCTTTATCCAAAAACTTTACTTTTTTGCTTTATTATGTTTTATTCAGATTTAGATTAATTTCTTTGAAATTAGCTCACAAGCCATGGCTGTGAGTTGAAAGTCAAGGCTCTGTTTCTTACCAGGTGCTTCCGTTCCTGAGCTCATGTTTCTTCCTGGGTGGATTCAAGCCAGCGGTGATGGTTCTCACTGGTACTAAGTAAGAACAGGATCATCGAGGGAGACGAGGAATGAAGCATTTCACAAACTACTCAGTGGCTGTTAGCGTCTTTGAGCAGTTCCCATGCAATGCGTGAGAGTCCAGGCAGTGATGATATGAAATCAGTCAAGGTCAGCATAAAATCATTATTCAAGTGTAAAGTCAGACTACTGCAATAAGAAAAATCATTCTTGACTCCTTTTTACAAGCGCACTTAGCACACATATCTCAAAGCAGGTTGGAAGGATTCTAAGAGAGTGCACGAATGATTGGATTTCCATGTGACGCCACTTTCTAAAAAGAAAACCATGTAAATGAAGTGTAGTGACTCGGCATCCAGGCTTTGATTTTGGCCTTGAATCAGGCAGCCGGTAAGCTGCTGCACCGCCCACTCTCCCCCTGCCCAATCCTCCATTGTTCTGAATGTAAGCAGCAGCTTTGGTACTCTCTCATTCTAGCACAAACCTGGTGTCTGACAAGAAGTCTCATTCCTTTCCTTTCCTTGGATGACCTCTGAAACCCTGGCATGCAAAGGCACACGTCTCGATAGCTCTTTCAGATACATCATCTGCACCACTGCTATAGTCACACTTGGATACATACACCTTTATTGTTTTTCAGGTTTTTTTGGAGATGGAGTTTCACTTTTGTTGCCCAGGCTGGAGTGCAGTGGTGTGATCTTGGCTCACTGCAACTTCCACCTCCTGGGTTCAAACGATTCTCCTGCCTCAGCCTCCTGAGTAGCTGGTATTACAGGTGCATACCACCAAGCCTGGCTAATTTTTGTATTTTTAGTAGAGTTGGGGTTTCACCATGTTGGCCAGACTGGTCTTGAACTGCTGACCTCAGGAGACCGAGCCCCGCCTCAGTCTCCCAAAGTGCTGGGATTATAGGCATGAGCCGCGCCTAGCCTATCTTTTCAATCTTAAAAGCCAAGCACCTAGCTGCTGTTGCCCAGCACGCAGACAGTGTCCCTGATGTCGGCACTACACCTGCTGCTGCTGCCTTTGACCCCCAGGCAGAGAGAGCCTCAGACGGCGGAAGCACCAGGGTGGAGGGGGCGTCTGTATCAGGGGTGCTGGCAGGAGACTTTTCATGTTGCCCCTGAAGACAGCCACCACCCTGGAGAGGAAGGACCAAATGGCCCTGAGGGACACGTGCTGTCAGCTGCCGGAGAAGACCTACTGTGCACATATGGATGGACTTTCATTGCTTTTCTGTCCCCCACAGGAGATGGATGGGCTTGTGGTCCTTTCTCTCTTCTTTTTCCTTAAGCTAGTGAACATCTTTTAAATCTTTCTTCCTCCATAGTTGATTTGTCTTTAGTTTCAGTTTTTCTCCACTCTTTTCTGAGGCATAAAATGTTCTCGATAGAATCATAATGCTTTGATACCATCTTCTTCACCTCCAGAGCCTTGTCACCTGGCACCTAGTGTGCATGTTAAATACGTGCATGGTGAGTGAATAAACTACTGAATTTATTTTTTGTCCACACACACGCATCATCCATGCATACCAAAGCCCCAGCAATGACGTCATTCATGAATACAAAACGGGAATATATTTCACCGTGGGAAAAATGTTCTTATTGATTCAGGATGAAAATGCAGAAGCAAGTACAGGATGATGATCTTAATGAGCTCACTTAGAGCCAAAAAAAGGTACTTACCTGGTTACTTTAAGTAAGGAGGGTTTATTAAAGGGACATTCATTAAAGGAATGGGGAATGTGTTGCCTGGCAGGGGTCAGGAGGATAGAGAGGAAGCGTTCTCATTCTGAGTGCAGGGCAGCTCTAGGGCTGTGTGGTTCCCAGGGCAGCAGGAGCACTGGCCTCCCTTCTCTGCCTCAGTGCCACTCCCCTCCCTGGCGCTGGCGCTCCCTCTCCACCCGGGCATGACTTCTTTCTCCAGGGACCCTGTGGCCATGGCTTCCTCACCTCAATGCTTTCCCTCCTGGGCTCTGCTCCTGCCTTCCCTTCCACTTTGCTGCCTCTGTTTTCTAATTCTCTTTATTTCACATTCGAACTCCCCACAAGGAGGATCTGATTGGTGTATGACAGTGGTGAAAGTTAAATTCAGCCCCGAGCCCAGAGCACGGATGTTCAAACTGATGAAAACAAGCCACACTATAACCTGCTTCAGCGATAGGCAGAAACTAACTAGTTTAGAGACGCTCCTTCGCTGGGGCTGTCCCACCACAGGCCTCTTAACGTGGATATGAGCTCCTCCTAACTCACTTCCTTTCAGGAGAAAACATAAAGGAAGTCCAGCCTCTAAGAGTGAACCTGCAAACCCAAAGGAAAGGACCCTTTTCCCTTCCAATTCTGCCGGCCCTCCCCACCCTCTCTACCTCCACTCAGCGTTTCCTCTCCCTTCCTTCTGGATTCAACTCTGATCTTGTTTCCCTCTGAGCCTGCTCCTCACGGCGTCCTGGCAGGAGCATCTGCAGGCCTGTAGACGCCACACTGATCTGGTGGATTTTCACCTTCCCTCTCAGCGGCTCCCTGTACAGCTGAAGGTTGTTTGTGTTTTATTATTGTGTCACAGGCATGTTGGTCCTTAGCTGAGTGCCACAACCTCCCATGCCTTCCCCTGCCCTGATTCTGTCCACTCCCTCCTCCCTGGCTGAGCAGACTCAGGCTTCCATCTTGGGAAGCCGAGGCACAAGCAAAGCCAGGCTGGCAGTGATGACCAGTGAGGGGGCATGGCTGGAGCCCCACCCTGCAGCCCTGGAGCACATGTCCTGGAGTGACACCGGGCCTGCTTCCCATTCTTCATTCAGGTTGTTCAGCAGGTCAGGGCACATGAGGCCAGAACAAACCTCTTCACACTGGAGAACTCAGCTTCGTTCCTGTCACCTCAATCACGTGTGTGACTGATTTCAAGTCAGAAGGACTGATGAATGCCCTGGGCAGCACCACGAGGTAGAATTAGGTGGTGATGTCTTTGGTGCCTGTGGTGACAGTGTAGTGGCTCACCAACAGCCAGTCCCCCCACCCCTTTCCCTGGCTAGCAGACTCCCAATTTTGTTCTGGGATAGTTGACTGAGGGAAGATGGAAGCAGTTCCACAGGAAAAATCATGATGAATCAAAACCCACCATGAGAATCCGAGTCCCCTTAGTGAGGGATTGCATTGGGAGGGGGGGAGTGGGGATATGGGGCCCCATTCTGGCCAAGGAGATATAAAGTCTGTTGGGAGATTTGGTGAAAGATTGTTCATTCTGTGGAAAATAGAGGTCCATGAAGAGGATTTGCCATTTCCTTCCTGGCTTGGCATATTGTTGTGTGAGGATGTGATGCTTGGAACTATGGCAGCTATCTCGTCACCAAGAGGAAAAAGTACAGACAGCAGAGAAGCTGATGCAGAGCCCTGATGCCATCAAATCACTGGATCAACATGGAACTGTCTTCCTCTGTACCTACTATATGTAATAACAACCCCCCTTGCTTTAGCCGCTCTTAGTCACATGTTCTGTTACTTGCTGCCAAAAGCTCTCTGAATGCTGTATCAGACACCAGCACACCTCCAGACCTCCTGGTACAGGCCCGCAGTGGTGGATTTAGCCTGAGGAAGGAAGCCTGTTGCACACAAGACTGAGAAAAATGGTGGACAGGAGGGTGGATAGATTCCGCTATTGACAACCTTTGCCAAGAAACACCACCAGTCTCCAGAAAGTGACGGGCTCTGCTGTTGTCCCCACTCATGACCCCAGATGCCACCCCGGTCAAGTGTCCCTATTTGTATCTCTCAGGAGATAATTTGAAAAGGAAACAAATGAGAAGACCCAGAGGTCAATTCCATTGCTGAGCCACTGGGCTAGGGTGAGGTGTGGTCTCCATGGAAGAGGGAAACCCACCCAAAACCACTGTGAACAGCCCTTCATCTGAGAAGGCCAGGCTGGAAACCGAAATGTGAGGGGCTGTGGGGTGGGGATGGGGAGATAACCAGTGGCCAGCGGGAGGAGCTGATGCCCACGCTAAGAGACCCGTGGGTGGGAGAGCCCCAGTGAAGGAGAATCTCTACAAAATAAAATCAAGTCCACCCAACCCCGAAGGAAAAGGAGCTATGACCCCCTCCCAGGCCCAGAAAACAGCAACCTTTGATCACGAAGGCTCCTGTTGGGTGAGGAAGTTCCTGTTCTTACTTTTCCTTTGGAACACTGGGCAAGGAGGAGATGGAAGACCCGTGGAGAAATGGGGGCCCCTCTTTTCCCTCTGGACCTTCCAGCCCGAAGAAGAAGCAAGCTGGGAAGAAGCTTTAAGATTATAAGTTTTTTTCTAGTTATTATGAAAATTTTCACATATGTACAAAAAAAGAAAGACTACAGTAATGAAACCCCATTCACTCATCCCCTACTCTCAACGATTATCAGTGTTCTGCCTGTTATGTTTTATCTATTCTGCCCTGACACTATTTTTCCTAGAGTATTTTAAAGCAAATCCCAGACGTTGCATCATTTTACTGGTATGTACTTCAGTATAAGTCTCTAACACATAAGGATATTAAAAAAAAAAAAACCCACAATAGCGTTATCACACCCAACCAAACTAATACTATTCCCATAATATTTAATATCTAATAGGTAGTCCATGTTCAATTTTCCCTCTGGACTCAGAAATGAATTTTTCAGCAGATTTATTCAAATCAGGGTCTAAACAGGACCCCCGACTTCCATTTGTGGGGTAGGCCTCTTAGCACATAGCTTTTCTCCCAATGGATTTTAGCAGCCACTAATGATTGCCGTGAAGCTCCTCTATTTCTTTCGGGGGTTGCAAAATTGGTATTTTTCTAACAATGTAATTACTTTACTATCAATTAGGTGGGTTCTTCTATTAAGCAGAATTTTCCCCCATTGACTGTTTGGTTACTCTGAAATGAAGTCTGTACATGAAAAGCAGAATAGGGCTGGGCGTGGTGGCTCACGCATGTAATCCTAGCACTTTGAAAGGCCAAGGCAGGCATATCACTTGAGGTCAGGAGTTCGAGACCAGTCTGGCCAACATAGTGAAACCACGTCTTTACTAAAATACAAAAATTAGCCAGGTGTAGTGGTGGGCACCTGTAATTCCATGTTGGTCCTTAGCTGAGTGCCACAACCTCCCATGGCCACTCAGGAGGCTGAGGCAGGAGAATCACTTGAACCCAGGAGGCAGAGGTTGCAGCGAGCTGAAATGGTGCCACTGCCTGGGTGACAGAGCAAGACTCTGTCTCAAACAGAAAAAGAAAAAAGAAGAAAAAAGAACAGCAGAATCATGCTGGATTCTCTCTGTTATATGCCCATTTTCAGAATAATGTGTAGGTGTCCTGGCAGCCTCCAGGGAGCTGATAAATTTGGTACTTTTGTTTGTTTGATTGATTTAGTGTTACCATAAGCCCATGAGTTTTTCCAACAGTTGACTGCCATCATCTTTCTTTTTATGATGGCCAAATTTTCCTCTGTGGTGAGCTCGTGTGCCTTCAGGTTGGGTCCTGTGTTGTTTTGAAGATGTGCTCTGATAATTCCCTTGCCTTTAGAGTCAAGAAATCTTAGGTTCATCTTGTACATTTTCTGCTCCAACTCTGACACCAATCATTTCTCCAAGGAGCCCTGGTTCCTTTTAGTGGAAAATAGTATTTACCGACCAAATCTGTCTGGAGAAGCATTTCCCTTTAAATTAAGTTGGAGCTTCAGCTACTACATGCATTTGGACATTTTTAATTACAGAAATGAGACCATACTACAGTGGTTAGAAAGACTTCTATTTTCTGAGGCTGATGAGAGTCTTGGGACCTGCCCTCCTAACTCACATCTAGCTCTGGGCAAGTGAATTAACATTTCTCTCTTTTTTTTTCTTTTTTGAGATGGAGTCTTGCTCTGTTGCCAGGCTGGAGTACAGTGATGTGGTCTCAGCTCACTGCAACCTCCGACTTCCTGGTTCAAGTGATTCTCCTGCCTCAGCCTCCTGAGTACCTTGGATTACAGGCACGCGCCACCACGCCCAGCTAATTTTTGTATTTTTAGTAGAGACAGGTTTCACCATGTTAGCCAGGATGTTCTCAGTCTCCTGACCTCGTGATCCGCCTGCGTTGACCTCCCAAAATGCGGGGATTACAGGCGTGAGCCACTGCACCTGGCCATGAATTAACATTTCTAGCCTCAGGTTTTCTCATTTGTAAATGAGAATAGCAAAACCTACCTCAATAGGCTATGACGAGAATGAAGTAAGAGAGTTCATGTGTAAGGATCTTCATCTACTGCATGTTCACCCAGCAGTGGTAATAGTGATAGTTGTCATCTCTGAAGCCCAGAGCAGAGATCCACCCTGCCAGAACACCAGGGAATGCCTGGGTACTGGAAATTACCCAGAGGATGGAGGGTTCAGAATGGATGGCCAGATGGGAACTGGCACAAGCCATCTCACAGCTGAACAAGGGTTCGCCGTGCACATGTGCGAATGTGTAGATACACATGCGTGTGCACAAACACTGCTCTGAAGCAGCACACCCCACACTGCAGGCTGGGGGCCATACTGAGAGCACGCCAGGCATTCTGATGATGTGTGGGCTGTTATTAACAGTAATTGCAGTGATCACATACGAAGCCAGCATAGGAACTGCTGCTATTGCCCTGCAAATGTGTGGGGTAGCAGCCAACCTTTGGGAATACTGAACACATGATTGCATCCGGCCGTGAAAGAAAAGAAACGGCATGCATCTGGCCTCACTTAGAGGTTTGGTGGTGATTTTACCCACTGCTTCGTGTGGTGCTGCTGAACATAGCTGGCCAAGTGACCTGCAACTGAGGAGACACAGGGCTTCAGATGACAAAATGAAGCCCAATTCCTGGCCTTTCCTAGGACAGCACATCAGGTATGCAAAGTAGTTATGAGTGCCAGGAATATATCCATGTGGAGAATCAAATAGAAAAGAACCGTGGCCACGAGGGCGGGCATGTGTCTGTGAGGGATAACTGTTTTTGCTTCCTGCCCACCGAGATTTGGGGTTGTTGGTTATGACTCACTACTGCAGCAGAAGCTCACTCATACGTGGTAGTGTTTCAGAATGCCTGGCACTGTGTGGTGAATAACTAAATATTATTAATTTTAAAAAGCCTAGATGGCAAACAAACTGTGCTCTCTCTACTCACACAATTTTTCTCTGCCGAACAGATCCTCTGAGCACACTGGGCGGGAGGCAGAGGGCGCAGGCTCGGGGCGGGAGCCCTAGGATGCTGAAGTCTCAGCAGGGTCCAGGCCCTGTGTCCCTCCAGCTCCCTCAGCCCCTCACTCGGGATGTGCATTGGACCTTTCTCTATATTGGTGCTGTTTCTTACCGGGACTGTTTTTACTCCCGCCTCTGGTGGCGCTTAGGGAGGACCACTTGGGGCCATGTCTCTAACTTCGGCTCCATGAGCCTTCCGCCCACCCAGTTCTCCTGCCTGGAGGGCACTGCAAGGCCCGCATTAATCAGGGTTCTTCAGAGAAACAGAGCCACACATTGCTGAAACACCCTACACTGACAGGATGGGTGTAAATAGAGAGCGGGATATATTTTAAGAAATTGAGCTGGGAGCAATGGGTCATGCTTGTAATTCCAGCACTTCAAGAGACTGAGGCAGGTGGATTGCTTGAGCCCAGAAGTTTGAGACAAGCCTAGGAAACATGACAAAACACTGTCTCTACCAAAAAAAAAAAAAAAAAAAATTAGCTGGGTGTGGTGGCGCATGTAGTCCCAACTACTCAGGAGGCTGAGGAGGGAGGACTGCTTGAACCTGGGAGATCAAGGCTGCAGAGAACTGTGACTGTGCCACTGCATTCCAGCCTGGGTGACAGAGTGAGGTCCTTTCCACACCCCCCATCCCCACATACGCACAAAAAAATTGGCTCATATGATTGTTGGGGTTGGCAAGTCCACATTTCATGGGGCAGGAGACCCAGGCAAGAGTTGATGCAGCTCAAGTCTGAGGGCAGTCTGGAGGCAGCATTCCCTCTTCTTCATGAGGCTTCCATCTTTTAACTCCTTTAACAGACTGAAAGGAAGCCCAATCCCATTAGGGAGGGGAATCTGCTTTACTCAAGTCTACTGATTTAACTGTAAATTGCGTCTAAAAATGCCTTCATTGCAACATCAACACTGGCTTTTGACTATCTGGTGGCCTGGCGATGTTGATGCATGAAATGCAGCATCCCAAGGCTCCCCAGCATGAGAAGAGGCAGCCACCAGAGTTGACCTCCATGGCACAGGTCTACTGAAGCAGCTGGAACGTGAGTAACAAACACTGTGACAGTGCTTCTCTGACTCAAAGGCGTTCTGAGCTGGAAACAAACCTGGTGCCTAAGTTAGGTGGAATTGCCAGTCACCTGAAGAAACAGTGGAGGCAGGAAGAAGTTGAGGAGTTTGTTCACAGCTAAGATGCTTCTGTGTTGGGCTCTGCAAAAGCCTGTTCGGTGGACTTCACTCAGGGTTCCTGAAAGCTGCCCCTAACCTGAACGGAAGCACATGAGGAGACAGGAGGAACATCTGGTGAAGAAGTGCGAGACCCCAGAAAGACGATTGTGTCTTTGCTCTTCGCCTTGGGGGAGTGCGTTTGAGGGCAGGACTGTGGCACACTGTGGTGGGTTAAGCATTCTTTGCTACTTCTCTCATTGAGAGGTAGAGGCGACTTCCCCTCTCCATGAATCTGCACTGGCCTCTTGACTTGCTTGGCTAATAGAATGCAGAATCACTGTGCCAGTTCTTGGGAAAGCCTGGAAGCTTCACGTTCCTGAACTTGGCACCCAGCCACCATGATGTAAGGAAGCCCAAACTGTTCTCCTGAAGACAGCAGCCATATGGGGGGACCCTGGAGGATGAGACACGACATAGGGACAGAGACTCCTGGGGTGGGGCGCGAACCCACGATCTCCACTGTACAGCCGGCACCCAGCCCTCAGATGTGCAAAACACCTTCATGGTCCTCCTGGCCAGCCCAGCCCCAAGACAGGCACATTGATGGGAGCGATCCATGGGGACACCCATGAAGAGCTACCCACGCAGGTCACAGAACCATGGGAAATCATGAAGTGTTATTTTGAGTCATTATGTTTCACTGTGATTTGTTATTCAGCAATAGGTCATTGAAATACATACACTTACACATAGAGTGGCAAGAAGGAAGAAATTTATCCAGGAAAACATTCTGCTCTCAGGAGACAAGGGAGAATCAAGATTTGATACAAAGAAGTGACCCACTCGTGATTGACTTTGTTGGGAACTGTGCAAAGAATGTGAAAGAGTCTAATGACTGGAGAAACAGAACAATTTTGGGGCACAAAAATTTCTGGGTGCTGCAGAGAATCCCATCTTTGTCATAGCTGGCTGCAGACTTTGGGCCTTAACTTTTCTGACTTGGGGCTCGGAAGGCACCCTGGAGTTGTGGCTCTCAGAGCTCTGACAAAGGGCAGTTTGCCATGTGGGGGGCCTGCAGGAGGAATGTGTTGGTGGAAACCTGGAGGAATATCTGAAATGAGAGCCCAGCCCCTCCATCCTCATGGGCCTCTGAGCAGTGGCAGCAAGAAGTTTTGATGAAACAGAAAAGGATGAAAACAAAGATGTTCTGATTGAATTTCATGCTCCTACTGGGATGACTTTAGCAACCTGAAACCCAGGCATAAAGAACTCAGGGCCGGGCATGGTGGCTCATGCCTGTAATTCCAGCACTTTGGGAGGCAGAGGAGGGTGGATTCCTGAGGTCAGGAGTTCAAGATCAGCCTGGCCAACATGGCAAAACCCCGTCTCTACTAAAAATTCAAAAATTAGCTGGGTGTGGTACTGAACGCCTGTAATCCCAGCTACTCAGGAGGCTGAGGTAGGAGAATCGCTTGAGCCCGGGAGGCAGAGGTTGCAGTGAGCTGAGATCATGCCACTGCACTCCAGCCTGGGAGAGAGAGCAAGATTCCATCTCAAAAAAAAAAAAAAAGAACTCAGGAGGAAAGTACACCCAGGGATGGTTATTGTCAGAGCCACATGAAACCACAGCCAGTGATGTGCCCTCCTCACGGGCAGCCTGAAGCTTCCTGATCGGCTACTTTTTCCCATCAGTAAGAGGTTAAACTCAGAGTGATGAAGGCAGAGGGGAAACAAGTGAAGTTATTAGCTGGCTACAACGAGCTATATTTGCCCAGTAATCAAAAACCAAAAATGCCCAGAAAGCTCACTAATGCCATAGCCAAAGGAAGCACTTTGTAACAGGCTCTTCCAGTCAGGACAGGAAAATCAACGGATGCTCTGACTACCACAGGGGAGAGGTGCACTTCCTTCAGCATCCAGAGGACAGCATGGATGGGATCTGAATCATGCTGAGTTTCTTAGTTGCTGTCTCTTCGGGGACATGAAGACCAGTTGATGTGGATGGTTTGGGGAAAAGTTGTTTGTATTGAAGCAAATGTTGTGGGGTTGGGGAGATTACATTTGGAACAGTGAAAATAAATGTTATAATATTATAATTTAAACAATTTTGCTTTAATGTGTTTCAATTTTTAAATATTTAAAACGTAAATGTATTTTAAAGTGTTATAATTTTCATTTCATTTATGGTAATATTTACTGACTAGAAATTATTAATTTTTATATAATCAGACTTAATGTTTTCCTTTCCTCACTATACATTTTTAGTAGATTATTTTTTAGAGTAGCTTTAGGTTCACAGAAAATTGAGTTGAAGGGACGGAGAGTTTCCATATACCTCCTGCACCCTCACCCCACCAAGCCACCCCTTACTATCAACATCCCATAAGAAAAATGGTGCATTTTTTACATTCAATGAGCTTACATGGACACATCATTATTCCCTAGAGTCCATAGTTGACATTTGTTCACCCTTGGTATTGAACATTCTATGGGGCTGGACAAATGTACAGTGACATGTACCCACCATTGTAGTTTACCCATCATACAGAGTAGTTTCACTGCCCTAACAGTCCTGGGCTCTACCTATTCATTCCTTCTTCCTCCCATTTTTTATTTTTTCATAGTTGTGACTTTCCCAGAGTATCATATAGTTGGAAATCATATATTATACAGCCTTTTCAGATTGATTTCTTTCACTTAGTAATATGCATTTAAGGTTCCTCTATGTTTATTCATGGCTTGATAGTTTAGTTCATTTCGTTTTAGTCCTGAATAATATTCCATTGTCTGGATGGACCACAGTGTATTTGTCCATTCACTTACTGAAGCACACCTTGGTTGCTTCCAAGTTTTAGCAGTTATGAATAGAGCTGTCAGAAACATTTGTGTGCAAGTTCTTGTGTGGACATAAATGTATTGCTTTTAATTCACTGGGTAAATACCAAGGACTACAATTGCTGTATTGTATAGTAAGAATATATTTAGTCTTGTAAGAAACAGTCCAATTGTCTCCTAACATGGCGGTACTATTTTGCATTCCCACCAGCAACGAATGAGAGTTCTGTTGCTCCACATCCTTGTCAGCATTTAGTGTTTTCAGTGTACTGGATTTTTTTGCCCAGGCTGGTCTTAAAATCCTGAGCTCAAGTGCTCTGCCTACCTTGGCCTCCCAAAGTCCTGGGATGTAATATTTACATGGCCATAAATATTTGTTGACTGAATAAAATGAAAGAATGTGGTTATCTGTTTGTCAATTAATTCAGTCTATTTTGTGTGGATTTTTTTTTTGAAAGAAAGAAAAAGAGAGAAAAGAAGAAAGAAAGAAAGAGTGAAAGAAAGAAAAAGAATGAAAGAGAGAAAGAAAGAGGAAGAGAAAGAGGGAGAGAGAATGGGATTCTTGTTCTATTGACTAGGCTGGAATGTAATCTAAAAATGGGTATTAAAAACCTCTTTTATGCCAATAATTGTGCTTAACAATGGAGACAGGAAGGAATAAGGGATGGAAATAACAAACAAGCAGCCAACCAATATTTTATTTAAAACTGTGAGATGCTATGCAATTGCTGAGGAGTGACTTACTTCCAATTATGTGGTCACTTTTAAAATAGGTGTAATGTGATACTGGGAAAAATGTATGTTTTGTGGATTTGGGGTGGAGAGTTCTGTAAATATTTGTTAAGTTTACTTGTTCCAGGTCTGAGTTCAAGTCCTGGATA